>JAOTQR010123726.1:18855-32917 GCA_025774065.1 Solanum ossicruentum
ACCCTCTCCAAGATAACCAAATATCTCATCAAAATTTCAAGGATCTCTAGCCTAACTTTGGAGCTCAATGATTCTCTTCAAGCTCCATGTTATCTTTAAGCTCAACTCAAGATAACCCATGTCTGAGGGATGTGGCTTTCACCGTTAGAGCCCAATCTTGCTTTTTAAGAATTTGCATGTTTCCATGTTGTATCATCTATGGGTAACTCTTATTATGGATTTTGATCATAAATTATGTTGGTGTTTTATGAAATGTTGATTGATTATGGCTATCTATCTACATCAAGGTTATACTATGAATTGGTTTTGTCTGTTGAGACTATGCATGTTTTAACTTATGAAACTATGATCTATTATGAGCTTTGATGATGGATTGCAAGGTATCTTACTTGAGGGTTTTACTATATGTTGGTGGGTTGATTTACAATGAGTTTTCACTTATTATTTCACTCTTGAATTGCATGATTTTAAACAAGCATTATGCACCCACCAAGTGTTTGATAAAATTTCTTGACAAGTATTCTCAATCTATTGATGATATATAATATGGTTTACAAGTCAAGTGACTTTATTATAATTAAGGGCATACATGTATGCATTAAATTCATGAAAAGTATCTATATTATTGTAAGTTGACAACACTTTATTGGAGGGTGACACGCCCAATCACCTTTTTGAGGGGGTGACATGCGTCAACCACCTTTTTGGGGGGTGACATGCTCAATCGCCAAATTGAGGGGTCGATACCTCGACTACCTTATTGGGGAGTTACATGCCCATACCATCATGTTGAGGGGTGGATACCTCGACCACCAAGTTGAGGGTTGGCATGCCCATACCACCATGTTGAAGGGTGGATAACTTGACCACCTTGTTGTGGAGTGACCTGCCCATACCACCATTTTAAGGAGTGGAAACCTCAATCTCAATTAAAAGGGGTGACATGCCTTGGATTCTAAGTAATAGATTGCTTGGTCTATGTTGGTTATGGTCTCTTCCCACACATGTTATCTAAATTTCGCAAGTTATATGATTTACAAGCATGTTTTACGTCAAGCATTAATCATGCATGCCATATTTATATTATACTTATCCATCACTGATGATTATACATTTTGACTATATTGGCTTATGTCTTATTGTATTGCATCCTACATACCTAGTACATTCAAATGTACTAACGTATACTCTATTCCTACATGATGTTACCACGTAGGAATTAGAGCACCTCTCGATCATCCTCCACATAACTAGTTTTGGCATTTTGGAAGATAAGCTTTGGTGAGTGCTCAAGTCTGGGGACACTATCCATGCTACTCTTACTATTTAATATCTTGTTATGCTGAACATTTAATACTATGAGGGTGAGCCAAGAAAGTGTCATGACTCCTGCTTTAATCTATGTTGGAGGTATTGTTGGAATAATTGATCTACCTATGCTATGAGCATGACTCTTGAGTATTTTATGATTATCAAACACTTCCCTTTGTCCTATTTCTCTTATTTATGTCTCTTATTGTTGTTATTATGTTTCCACAACCAAGGATGTGTGACTGATATGCTAAGAGGCTTGTTTGGGGTTCCTTCGGGTTCCCCATTCACCGTGTCTTGTCTAGGCCCTAGGCTTGGGTCGTGACACATTGAGCGTAAAAAGGGAAATGAACTGGAAATATGAGGCAAAAGCTAAAACGTAAGATGAACATACCCGAAAAAGCTTGAATGTTGAAGAAAAGAGAATAAGGTGAAAATATTAGATTTGGTAAGCTAAAATTGATGAAAATGTAGATCAAGGATGGATTTAAGTCACAATTTTTCTAAAATGCCATACCAAAGCCCCTAAGCCTATGTTATAAGAATAGAAAGTCCTAAACTGATCCTCATCTAGTTGGTTAAAAATCTGAGTCATGAGTATATGAGCAAGCCTCTGATATTAGTCATTGTGCATGAACATCTTTTATGAGAGTAAGTGTGTTTGCATAGTCCTAAAGCTAAATTTGAAATCATCATTGAGCATCAAAAATGTGACTTCTTTCTATAAGGGCACTTGCATTGCATTGTTAGTATTTTACTTGTTCAGTTATTGTGGACTGTTGATATTCTCTTGCTTGTCATAGTTGTGTTTCCAAATGTATTTGTGTTATTTGGTTTGCTAAGTAACTATCTGATATTGTTTTGAAAAGTTGGTGTAGGTACCGGAGTTCGAATTGTATGTGATATATGCCATTGGGTTGAGGTCTGTGTGTTGTTGCATTGTATATACAAATTGCATCATCGCTTAAGAACAAGAAACAATTTTCAGTTGAGAGTGTCGATGTGCTCTCAAAATACAATATATTTGATGCTTAAAATGTAGGATTTTATGTGTTCTCAGTGCGACATTTGTGATTTTTATGTATGTTTGGTGTTTAGTTTGTAGGAAAGCAGTTTGGCATGACTTTAGGGAAAAATTCCAGACTTTTCTGGTTTTCTGATGGTTTACGGGACCCTCTACAGTTGTAGAGTGGGTTTCGTGGAGATCCCACCCAAAGATGAGATCTGAAGTTCAGCTATATGAGATATCTATATGAGTCGGAGATCACACTATGAGTCGTATAGAGTGGTTTCGTGTAGAATTTCAGTGAAGGACCAGTTGATGCAGATGAAGTCCATGAGTATGCAATACAAGTCATGAAATAGTCTATGACTCATAAAGTGGATTCATAGCAGTGATGTTCATGATCTCAAGAGCTGAATACGAGACCTCGATCATAACTCATAAGTCTGTTTATGAGTCGTAAATGTTTGTCGTATGAAGTGGCCGAATAGTTTTTTTATTTTTTAAGGAATTGTTTGAAAATGCTATAAATAGTAATTTTATACCATTATTCAGGAGAGGATAGTAGTGAACATCATTAGAAAGTACTTTTAGGGTTTTATACTTGTAGACTTCAATATTGGAGGAGAATACACTTGTGCATTAAATGGATCTTCAAAACATTTTATTCTCAATTAATTTTGGATTTGCTTATTCATCAATTTTAGTTGGATAAGTGTTCAATTATGTTTCCTTAATTCATAATTTCTTTATCTACCCATAGCATGAGTAGGTAAATCGACAACTTGGGGTTGTGGGAATTATGAAACTCCAACCAAATAATCCTGAATAATTTGCAATTCTTGGAATGGGTATTTACATGTATTAATCAATTCTCTTCAATTTGCATATTTTCTAGTTGTGGAAAACATTAGAACTTGCCTATCTTTCCGATCCAGGAGGTAATGAATAGGAAAAAAGATTCATTAAAAATATTTGATAATGTGTTCTAATCTAATCTAATGAGCTAGACAACAAGGTGGTTGACAAGGACTATGGTTAACCATTTGTATTGCACACTATGGAGATGGACCAAGTCACATAGTGAAATTCGCCTCTCACCTTTTACCAAAGGGCTTGGTTAACTTGAATTTCCATCCTTCATACTATACTCTAGTCAAGAATTGGATTTTCTAGGATATTAAGTTGGTTAATCATGGGGAACACAATTCCCAAGTTGCTCTCCATTATTGATTGTCTCACTTTAGTTAGTTTAGTTCATTTTATTGTTGACTATTTCAAACCCCCACCCTTTGGGGAGTTGAGGTGTAATTACTTGAATTATGCATTGCTGAATTTGTTGTGAATCTTCGTATTCTCTGTGCCATTTGACCCTAACCTTGGTTAAGTTTTATATTTGATAATGACCTCTTTATCGTCCAAAAGAGAGGTGTAACTTGGGCGTGATCATGAATCCCCTTCATTAGAGACTACCAAGGTTTCTAGAGAGCTTATGGAGGTATATTTGAGTTATTTTCCTTGTGTTTCTCCAGATCATGATATTGATTTTGTTATTGATGTGGAGCATTGCACTAAGCCAATATATGTTTCTCCCTATTAAAGTTCTCCGGCTAAGATAAAGGAGTTGAATGAACAACAAGAGGATTTGTTGAAGAAAGGTTTATTCTTCTGAGCATTTCTCCTATCATCTTAACAAAGTGACCATCAAGAATTAATATCCCTTACCTCACATTGATGATCTTTTTTACCAGGTCCAGGGTGCCTTGGTATTCTCCAAGATTGACTTGAGCTGCAGTTATCATCAGTTAAGATTGCGGGAGTCTGACATCCCGAATACAACTTTTAGGACACGTTATGGGCATTATGAGTTCGTGGTTATGTCATTCGGGTTTGTTAACACCCCGGTTGCTATCATGATGTTGATGAACTGAGTGTTAAAGCCCTATTTAAACATCTTTATGATTGTGTTCATAGATGACATTTTCATTTATTCCATGACTAAGTCCGATCATGATTAACACTTGAAGATAGTACTTTAGCTACTGGGGGGAGAGAAGTTGTATGAGAAATTCTCATAATGCAAGTTTTTGCTTGAGTTTGTTGCATCTCTTGGCCATATTATGTCGAAAGAGGGTATTATGGTTGATTCAGGCAAAGTAGTAGTGGTGTGTTACTAGGCTAGGCCTACTTCCGTGATGGAAAGTCGGAGTTTCCTTGCTTTAGTGGGGTATTATCGACATTTTGTTCAAGGTTTCTCATCAGTAGCATCCCCATTAAAGAGATCGAGTCAAAAAGCGGTGGCATTTTAGTGGTCAGATGATTGTGAGGCGATCTTCCAAAGCATCAAGGATTTGTTGACATCAACAGCTAATCATACCCTACCCGAGGAGGTAGATACGTTTGTGGTATATTGTGATGCTTCTTGAATGGGATTCGGTGGTGTATTGATGTAGAGAGGGAAAGTGATAGCCTGTGCTTCTAGATAACTGAAGGTGCATGAGAGAAACTAACCTGCCCATGACTTGGAGTTGGTCTACGTTATGTTCGTGTTAATGTTGTGGCAACATTATTTATAAGGGGTCAATTATGAGATCTTAACTGATAATTAGAGTCTGAAATACAACTTTTATCGGTCTAATCTGAATATGAGTTAGCGTAGGTAGTTGGAGTTACTTAAAGACTATGATATCTCTATTCTATACCACCCCGAGAAGGCTAGTGTGGTAGTAGAAGCTTAACTTGGAATGCGACTAATATGGAGAATTTTGCATTTTTTAGGGTAGAGAAGAGGCCCTTAGCTTTGAAGGTTCAGTCACTTGCTAGACAAATAGTGTGTTTGGGTATTTTTCCTTCTCAAAGTATTCAAGCCTTTATTGAGGCTAGATTTTCCTTTTTCATCAATCAGTTTGAGGATCCCCAGTTGTGCATGGTGAGTGACAAAGTGTTGAGGGGTAAAGCCAAGGTGGCTATTATTGATTCTGATAGTATTCTGAGGATAAATGGTAAAGTTTGTTTGCCAAAGGTTGGTGGTTGCGTGAGATTTATATTATAGGAGGCCTATTATGCTTGTTGTTCCATCCATATGGGTTTTGGTAAGATGTAATGCGATCTAATATAGCATTATTTGTGGTTTAGTATGAAAAAGGACATAGCTAAGTTCGTGGTCAAATGTTTGAATTGCCAACAAGTCAAGTATAAACACCAAAGGCCTGGTGGATCGATGCAAAGGATGCCCATTCCCGAGTGAAAGTTTGAGAGAGTGACTATGGATTTTCTTATAGGTTTGCCCATGCTTTGTTCATGTTTTATTCTGTTTGGGTGGTTGTTGATTGATAGACCAAATCGACACTCTTCATACTGGTGAACACTAGCTATAATTTAGAGCAGTTGACTATGTTATATATTCGAGACATTGTCAAATTGCATGGTGTTCAAGTATCTATATTATTGAACAAAGGGTCTGCGTTTACATCCCGCTTTTGGCGGGCTTAGAAATGTGGTTTAGGTATTAGAGTCGATTTGAGTTCAAATATTCATCCTCAAACTGATGGTCAGTCAGAGCACCCCATTCGGTTGTTGGAGGACAAGCTTAGGGCCTATGCCATTGATTTTTGGGCCCAATGGGACTAACACATATCATTAGCACAACATATAACAATAGTTACTTTTCTAGCATCTACATGAAACCATCTGATTCCTTGAATGGTGGAGGGGTAGATTACTGATTGGATGGTTTTATTCAGGTTTGGTCAAGTTCTTGGGTGTTGATTTGCTTCAGGATGCCATGGACCGAGTCTGACTAATTCAGAGTAGACTTTTGATAGCCTAGAGTCGCTAGAAGAGTTATGTTTATAGGAGGGTTAGGCCTCTTGAGTTCTCTGTTGGTGATGTTGTATGGTTGAACGTTTCACCCTGAAAGGTGTGATGAGATTTTGGAAGAGGGCCAAGCTTAGTCCTAGATTCATTAGCCCCATTAAAATTTTGAGGAGTGTTGGCGAGGTAGCCTATGAGTTGGCATTACTATCGAGATTATCATCAATACATCATGTTTTTCATGTTTCTATGCTTTGCCAGTAAATTCCTGATAGGTTCCATGTGATTTTTTTATGAGTCTATGGAGGTGGGTCCAGATTTATCCTTTGAGGAAAAGTCTATAGCTATATTGGACAGGTAGGTCTAGAGGTTGAGATCCAAATATATACCTTCTATGAAGGTTCTGTGGCAACACTATTTTGTTGATGAGGCTACATAGGAGATGGAGTCTAACATGCGGGCATGATATCCCAGCCTTTTTTAGGCATCCGACACTTCTTTTTCTTTTATATTAGACGACAAACATTATTTCTAGTGGAGGATAATGTAAATACATAGTTGGTCATTTTTGGCCTGATCTATGAAAATTACTATTTTACCCCTTCAAAAGTTGCTTAGGGCCTATTTTGAACTATCTATATGAGTTTTTGAAGTTTTGAAAGCTTAAGTTGTTGAAAAAAATGATATTTTGTACCATTTTGAGTTTTGGGTGTTGGATCGAGGATCCATCGATTTGAACCACTCTACAATGTTGAAATAGAACTATGAGATGTTACAAAACTGACTTCGGACATGAAATGAGGTTTTTAGGCCCGAAGTTTTGATTTTAGTCATTTACATAACCAAAATTTGACTTTGGTCAACATTGAGTGTTCAGAATTTTGGCATTTCTAGTAGTTTAAGATGGTGAATGTAATGCTTGAAATTGCCTCGTAATAATTGTTGGAGTTGTCACTGGTAGTTTTGAAATTTTGAACTTTAAAATAGTATTGTTGGGCTGCATTGGTACATGTGGCATATTGGCCGAGAAACTGATTTGTGATTCTGTTGAATTCGGATTCATGAGACTTCTGAGGGTCTGTTTTGAGTAGGGAATTGGACTTGGTTTGCTAGATTTATTTATATCAGGTGCATGTGAGTTTCTTCTCCACATTCGCCGATGTGGGTGAGGTTCTGCACTGTTCGCAGAAGATTGGTCCGTATTCAAGTAGTGTATGTTTGTGTTTCAAACACCCCTCATGTGTTTCGGAATGCCCCATAATTATAATTTTCATATATCTTCGAATCTGCATATGATTTCGAAAATTCAACTTCATATTCTTGATTAGGGGAAAAATTGATTCGGAAATCGGTAAAACCCGCATTATAAAAGTCTCGCAGCAAAAAATAATTTTTGCTAATTTATCGACTTCTAGTGGCCTTGCACGCCTAGGCCGTGATGCGCCTGGGGCGCACCACTGTGTAAATGCTGGCTTTGAATCTGGTCCACGTCGTACCTGCTGCTCGAACTAGTGTATTTCATCCCTTGTTTTCCCAACTTAGTTCAAGGGCATTTGTGGATTAACCCAATGCCTATTTAAACGTGAAATCTTCCATACTTAGTCATTTTTCAACTCTAAAATTCCCAAAACCCTCTCTAACACCTCTCCAAGACTTTATCAAAATCCTTTATCAAATTCAAGGATCTCAAGAACAACTTTGGATTTCAAGGATCGAATCCAAGCTTCAAGTCTCCTTCAAGTTCAATCCTAGAAATTCCAAGCTTATGGTATGTAGGTCTTCATCCATGGGTCCTTTCACCCATGAAGCCCAACCTTCTTATTTTATGAAAAGTGTATGATTTCAAGTAGTATTACCTATGCGTATCTCTTATTATGAATTATGTATGTACATTATGTTGAGTTTTATCAAGTATGGATTTACTATGCATGAACATCCATTTCAAGCTTATTCCATGAATTGATTTATGCCTATTAGGACTATGCATGATTTGAGCTATGAAACGATGAACTATTATGAACTTTTGAGTGGATTTAAAGATAACTAATCTAAGTGTTTTACTACTATGATTTGTGTGTTGAATTGCACGATTCTTAAATGGTTGATTTTACTCTCTTGTGTCATCACTCTTCAAAATTGTATGATTTTGAGCAAGTCTCATGAACCCACCATGTGTTTGATGAAATTACATGACAAGAATTGCTAAGTTGTCAATGAACTATTGCATGGTTTACAAGTCAAGCGATTTCAAGATAATTAAGTGCTTCCACGCATGTATTGAGCTCACGAAAAATATCTATGATGTTACAAGTGACAAGTTGAGCCCTATTTCACGATTTTATTCTCTTGTGAGCTATTCATGTCAAGTTGAGGGATCAAGCATGATTACCATTTTTGTTAAAGTTCAAGTAAGCTCACTAGAAGAGGTCAATCATGTAATGAGATAATCATATCATATTATCACATTTCTTACAAGTTATTCATGTGATGATTAAAGTATGATTATTTCAAGTATTCTGTAGGATTAGACTTAGCACCAATTGAGGTTTTAGATGGGGGCTCCAATCATGGGGTCCTTATATAAAGTCTTAGTCTCTAAACTACGTGCCACCATAGGATTATGTTATTTCCCTAAATGAGCTTTACTAGTGGATCCATCAGATCATTTATCATCTTTGGTTTTCCTTGGCAAGTAGACCACACTTCGCCAGGGCGTGTCACGCCTGTTCACCTAATCGAGGGGTTGTCATGCTTTGAATTCCAAGTAGTAGCTCATTTGGTCTATGTTTGTTAAGGTGTCCTCCTACATATATATGATATATTATGCATGTTAAAGCTTTTACATGCATGTTTTATTACAAACATTGATCATACTTGTCATATTGAGATTATATCCTTTCCTTATATCTATGTATTTTGAATATTATTGCTTATGTCTTTGTTGCATTTGCCCCCACATACATAGTACATTCCAAGTACTAATGCATACTCTATACATACTTGATATTACCAAGTAGGGACAGAAGCTCCTATCAATCATCATCCTGTACATGGCTAGCTTAGTTCTTTGGAGAAAGCTTTGGTGAGTCCTTGATTTTGAGGGCAATATCTATATTAATCATGCTATGTTGAGACTTCTTCTTTATATTGGATACGTATTATCACGAGGGTGAGCCCGAGATATGTCTTGGCCCCTCTCAATTCTTACGTAGAGGTGTCGTTGGATACTATGTTTGTATATGCTTATGAGCCCAACTCTTAATGCTTTTATGATTATGAAAGACTTCCCTTAGTCTCACTTCCCATTTAATACTTGACCACTGTTATTGTTTTATTTTGCTTTGTCAACCAAGGATGTATACATGATATTCTAAGAGGCTTGTTTGTGTTGTCCTCGGACTTCCTGTTCACTGTGTCACGTCTAGATCCTAGGCTTGGGTCATGAGAAACTTGGTATAGAGCACTAGATTGTTAATGGTACTCAAAAATCTAACACACTGCATCAATTAGAGTCTTATTCATGGTTGTGAAGCTCGCCACAACTACGAATAGGAGGCTATAAGACATCCTAGGAAATGTTTCACTTCTTCATGATCTGTGTCGTGCTTTAGATGTCAATATAAGGCTTTTCCCCCCTAACAAATGCTCTTTTTCTCTTCTATATCATGTTGTTACCATGAGAAAGACTAAGGAGGGCTATCTCGCTCCTCAAGCTACTAAACATGGAGGGGCAGCCCAAGATAAGTTCCGGAATGCAATCACTATGTTGTCTCATGCTATGATAAACCAATTGAATCAAGGGTCCCAAGCTGCTCATGCTACTACTCCAGCTTTAAGGGCAATGAATTGCACAAGGATTAACCCTTTGGTGTTAAATGGGTCCAAAGCAAAGGAAGATCCCTAAGAATTTATTGATGGGGTGTATAAGGTGTTATCAGTCATGGGGGTCAATTCCGAGGAGAAGGTAGAATTAGCGACCTATCAACTTAAGGGTGTGGCCCAAGTTTGGTTTGCTCAAAGGAAATTTGAGAGAAGAAGTGATGATGTTATTCCTTAGGAGCAGTTTAAAGCCGCCATCCTCAACCAGTTCTTCCTTATTGAGTTGAGAGATACTAAAATGATGGAGTTCATGGATATTAAGCAAGGTTCCATGAGTGTGAGGGAGTATTCCCTCAAATTTAACAAGCTCTCCAAGTATGCCTCATACTTGGTTGCTGACCCAAGAGCTAGAATGAACAAGTTTGTGTTGGGGGTGTCCTACTTGGTAAATGAAGAGTGTCTTACCTCCATGCTAGTGAGTGATATGGACTTGTCTTGGCTAATGACATATGCTGAACAAATTGAGGGGGAAAAGTTTAGAAAGAGGAGAAGTGGGGAGTCCAAGAGGGCTCGATTTGAGGGTAGTTTCCAAGGTCCTAAGGGTGGTTGGTTTCAATAGAGTAACAGGTTCCAAGGCCAAGGATCCTCCAATGCCCTATATAAGAGGTTTGCTAATGATGGAGTATCTAACCCAAAGTTCCAAGGTGGCAATGGCGGGATGACTAATCCTAGGTGCCAAAAGTGTGGGAGAAACCATGGTGGTCCATGTTTTTTAAACGACAATAATGTTTGCTTTAGTTGTGGTGAAATGGGTTACAAGGTTGTTGATTGTTCACATTGTCAAAACAGGGGTAGAAACGGAAGGCCAAGGTTCTAATATGGGTCAAATGGCAAAGGGAGGCCAACAAGGGGTGCTTCAAGGCAAAATAGGTTCTATACTCTACAAGGAATGCAAGGAGTAGATGAGGTGCCCAATGTTGTTGCCGGTATATTAAAATTTTTTTATTATATTTTATATGATTTGATAGATCTAGGCGCCACTCTTTCTTTCATTACTCCTTTTGTTGGTGATGTGCCATTAAATTATAGTGCATTTGATGCCTAAAACATAGGATTTTGCATGTTCTTAATGCAAATTTTTATGGTTTATATGTGTTTTTGTGTTGTTCTTGCAGAAAATACAGGTTGGCATGATTTCGTGACAAAATTGCAGATTTTGATGAAATTCAGGACTTACAAGCCACTCTATGAGTCGTAGCCCAAGCTACTGGTCATAGTGTGCCCTCACAACCAGAAATAGTGTTCAAAAATTAGAAATTTGCAAAGTGAAGGTTAGTTATAAGAGGCTAACCTATGAGTCGTAAGTCTCGCTACTATTCGTAGGAGGGGATCTCATAGCTAGAAATAGTGTTGCAAAAATATGACCAAGAACTGCAACTAGATACTATGAGAAGACACTACGAGTCATAATTCTGACCAAGACTCATAGCATTCAAGTCCAAAATACTAAGTGCTAACAACGAAATTCCAATTACAACTCATAGGTCACCCTAGAGTCGTACTTGCGAATCGTACCAACTACTAGTTGTATTTTCTGTTTTATTTTTAGGAACTTTTTGTAAATAGCATAAATAGTTAATGATAGGGTTTTTGAAAGGGTAACTTGACATTTCTATAGATTTTACAACTTTGAATATTCTTAGAGAGCACATTTCTTAGGGTTTCGAGTAGCTTTTAGGAATTTTATTTGAAGACCCATTTTGGGGGATTTGAAATCACGTGTACTCAAACTTCATTGTTGCAAGCTTGTGGTTTCAACATCAAGGTGGTTTTGTTCTTTATTGTTCTTAGGTAATCTCTTAACCATGTTTATTATACTCACTGTTTATGATGTTGCCCTAGCCATGACTGGCTAATCACCCACAACTTGTTGTTGTGGGAACCATAAGGAGTTCACTTGAAATAATCTAGACTTTATGCATTTCTTCGATTGGATATTTGCATGTATTGAATATTTCCTTTCATTTTGAACGTTTTTTGGTGGTGGCCAACACCAAACCCTGCCTACTATCATGATCCTGACCAAGGTAGTGACGAATAGGAAAAGGAAAGTAGATGACAAGATTCGATTAATGTATTCTTATCTAATCAACCAAACCTTACCAAGGGGAGACCTTCACCTTCATAAGAGGGTTGGAAAAACCTAAGATACAGTCGTGCATACGATGTCTTAATCAAAGTTATGTTATCTGGGGTTTTTGAGTTAACGAATCATGGAGAACATAATTCCCAAGTTGTCCCTCAATTCGATTTGTCCTTTGTATTAGTAGTATAGTGTTTTTATATTCTTTTATTTCAAATTGCAACCCCCTCCCCACTATTCTAGAGTAGTTAGTTGATTGGTGCTTGAATAATTGTTAGTGAATCAATATGGTCAACCCCGTATTCCCTATAGATTCGAACCTAACCTCCGATTAGGTTTATATTTGATAGCGACCACTTTAGTGTTGGAGCATGAACATCAATTTCCTATAAGCTTCATGTGTGTCCCGAATTATTTTGTGGACATTATAAAGTGTCTACCCCCATTGGTGAGTCTATTATTACTAAAAGATTCTATAGAGATTATCTCGTATCGGTATTCCATAAATTCTTGCCATGTCAGTTTGTTGAACTTTTCATGGTTGATTTTGATATTATTTTTGGGATGGATTCGTTACATGCATATCATGCTTCCATTGATTGTAGGACCCATAAAGTGAAATTTCGATTCCCTAATGAGCAAGTTCTTGAGTGGGAAATTTGTGATGGTAAAGGGAATATTCATTTCTTGTTTTATAGCAAAAAAATTAATTTCTAAGGGTTGCATTTATTATCTCGTAAGGGTAAGGGGTGTTGAGTCTAAAGTCCTTCGTATTGAGTTGGTTCTGGTGGTTAATGAATTTCTTCATGTGTTTCCCGATAAGTTTCCCCATGTTCCTACTAGAAGGGAAATAGACATTGGTATAGACCTCCTCCCAGATATACAACCCATTTCCATTCTCCCTTACCATATGGCCTCGATAGAGTTGAATGAGTCGAAGGATCAATTGAGGGATTTGTTGGAGAAAGGTTTCATAGGCCTATCAAGTTACCTTGGGGTGCACTATTGTTGTTTGTAAAGAAAAAGGATGGTCCCTTGGAATGTGCATTGATTGCTAACAACTCAATAGTGTCAGTATAAAGAACAAGTATCATCTAGCAAGGATAGTTGATCTTTTTGATCAACTACAAGGGGCTAGTCACTTCTCTAAGATTGATCGCCATTTCAGATACCACCAAGTGAGGGTGAGAGGGTCTGATATTACCAATATGGCTTTTCGAACAAGGCATGGGCACTTTGAGTTTCAGATAATGTGGTTATGGTTGACTAATGCACCGACAATATTTATGGATCTCATGAATAGGGTCTTTACACTATACCTTGATATGTGTATGGTGGTCTTTATTGATGATATCATGATTTATTCCCATATTAAGGAAGACCATTTGAATCACTTGAGGGTGGTGTGGCAGATTTTGAGGGATGAGAAGTTGTTTGCCGAATATGAAAAGTGTGAATATTAGTTGAAAGAGGTTGCATTTCTATGTCATGTAATGTCGGGTGATGGAATTGAGGTGATCCTAAGAAGATAGAGGTGATAAGGAATTGGCATTGGCCCTTGATTCTGACGGATATTAGAAACTTCTTAGGTTTAGTGGCATACTAACAGAGGTTTTTGAATGGCTTCTCTTCTATTTCTTCCCTTATGATAAAATTGACCCAAAAGAAGGAAAAATTTGTTTGGACCGATGAATATGAAAAGAGATTTCAAACTTTGAAAGACAAGCTCATCTCCCCTCCTATTTTGGCTTTACCGAAAGGGTTAGAAGGGTTTGTGGTGTATTACGATGCCTAAAGGAATGGTTTAAGGTGTGTTTTGATGCAAAAAGGCAAGGTTATAGCATATGCCTCTAGGAAACTTAAGGTGCATAGATCTTGAATTGGCGGTCGCAGTACTTGCTTTGAAAATTTAGCGTCATAATTTGTATGAGGTTCATGTAGATGTGTTTACCAACCACAAGAGTATCCAATAT
>JAOTQR010123726.1:33017-62443 GCA_025774065.1 Solanum ossicruentum
ATCTTAACTTAAGGCAAGGAATGTAGTTAGAACTCCTTGAGGATTATGAGATGAGTGTGCAATATCACCCCGACAAAGCTAATGTTTTGGCTGATGCTCTAAGTAGAATGTCCATGGGTAATTTAGCTCATATTGATGTTGGTAACAAGGTGCTAGTGTACTGGTTGTTGATGGTTACAAATCCTCTTTGACTGAAGAGGTCAAGTAAAAACAAGACCTTGACCCCACCTTGCTAGAATTGAAAGCTTTGGTAAAGGATGGTAGAGTGGAGGTTTTCTCCCAAGGTAGAGATAGTATCTTCAGATACCAAGGTAGGTTGTGTGTGTCTAATATTGATAACTTGAAAGAGTTCATTTTGAAAAAGGACCATAATTCATCCTATTCTATTCACCCGAATTTCACAAAAATATATAGAGACTTGAGGGAGTATATTGGTGGAGTGCTATGAAGAGGGATATTGCCAACTTTATAGCTAGATGTCACAATTTCCATCAAGTGAATACCGAACATCAAAGGCCGGGTGTCCTAGCCCAAGACGTACAAATTCTTATTAGGAAGTGGGAAGAGATCAACATGTATTTTGTGATTGATTTGCCTAAGACTAAGAAACACTTTGATTCTATTTGGGTAATTGTTGATATGATGAAAAAGTTGGCTCCTTTTTCTTGGTAGCAATAACTTTTGGCACCGAGAATTTTGCCAAGATTTATATTCATGAGTTGGTTAGATTCCATGGGGTACCGATGTCTATAATTTTGGATAGTGGAGCTCAATTCCATTTCTCATTTTTAGAGATCTTTCAAAAGAGGTCTTGGTACCAAGGGCAAGCTTAACATGACTTTTCATCCTCAAATGGACGGCCAAGCCAAAAAGACTATTCAAACTCTTGAGGATATGCCTAAAGCTTGTGATTTAGAGTTCAGGGGTAGTTGGGATTTAGAGGATATTCAAAGGACTATTCAAACATCTACTGCTTATTGAATTTACTTACAACAATAGCTACCACTCAAGAATTGGCATGGCTCACTTTGAAGCTTTATATAGTAGGCGTTGTAGATCCCCAATTGGTTTGTTTGATATGGGATTGAAGACAGATCAAAGTAGGCAAAAGTTTAGCTCCGATGTGTGGAGAAGAGATGTTGGGTTTAGTGTTAATTATTGGGTTTGCTGGAAAGTCTCACCCATGAAGGGTGTGTTTCGGTTTGGCAAGAAAGGGAAATTGAGCCTAAAGTTTGTGGGACCTTGTAGAATTTTCAGGAGAATTGGTAAGGTTGCTTGTGAATTGGAGTTGCCTATGGATATGAATATGGTTCATTGGATCTTCCAGTGTCTATGTTGAGGAAATATGTTCGTGACCCAAGTGTTGTAGTGCACATAGAAGTTGTAGGTGTTGTAGAAGATAATTTGAGCTATGAGGATGTCCTTGTGGAATTATTGGATAGACAAGTGACAAGGCTAAGAAAAAAACATCTAGCATCCGTCAAGGTCCTTTGGAGGAATCAACAAGTTGAAAGTGCACATGGGAAGCCTAAGAAGACACGAAAAAGGTGATATCCATACCTCTTCCACTCTACTCAAGCTGAAGATAATAAATTTAGTCTCATCTATGATTCCAAGTCTTGAGTTTTAGCCCTCATTTCATTTTTGCATGCATTCATGTTCATGGTAACAAGTTTGTGGCGATTTTTGTCATTCATGTTGAGACTTTTTGAAAATGATATTTAAGTGCATTTGTCGCATTCATGTTGGGATAAAAGCTTCATAATTACTTCTTTTCACATGATTGTTTGACATTCGGGGTCGAATGTTCCCAAGGGGGAGATATTGAAACATCCCTCATGTGCTTCGGGATTCCCTATAATTGTAATTTTCATATATCTCCGAATCCGTACGTGATTTTGGAAAATTAGCTTCATATTTATGATTAGGGGGAATAATTGAGTGGGAAATATGTAAAACCCATATTTTAGAAGATGCGTACCAAGAAATAATTTTTGCTAATTAATTGACTTCAAGTGGCCTGCACGCCCAGGTTGCGACACGCCTGGGGCGTGCCACTATGTAAATGTTGGCTTGCCATATAGCCCACCTCACACCAGAGGCATCGACCAGTGGATTTCGTGCCCTGGTTTTCCAAAATTTGTTAAAGCGCATTGCAGAAATAACCTAACACCCATTTAAACATGAAATCATCCATACTTAGCCAATTTTCAACTCTAGAACTACGAAAACCCTCTTTAAAACCTTCCCAAGACTTTATCAAAATCACCACTTAAAATCAAGGATCTCAAGAACAACTTTGGATTTCAAGGACCCAATCCAAGCTTCACGTCTCCTTCAAATTCACTCCATGAAATTCCAAGCTTAAGGTATGTGGGTCTTCTTCCATGGGCCCTTTCAACCACGGAGCCCAACCTTCTCATTTTATGAAAAGTGCATGATTTCAAGTTGTATTGGTTATGGGTATCTCTTATTATGAATTATGAATGTAAATTATGTTGGGTTTTATCTAGTATGGGTTGATTATGCATGAACATCTATTTCAAACTTATTATATGAATTAATTTTTATCTATTGGGACTATGCATGGTTTGAGCTATGAAACTATAAACTATTATGAACTTTTGAGTGGAATGCAAGATACTCTATCTAAGGGTATTACTACTGTGATTGGTGGGATGAATTGCATGATTCCAAAATGGTTGATTTTACTCTCTTGTGTCATTACTCTATAAAAATTGCAAGATTTTGAACAAGTGTCATGAACCCACCATGAGTTTGATGAAATTACATGACAAGAATTTTTACGTTGTTGATTAACTAATGCATGGTTTACAAGTCAAGTGATTTCAGGATAATTAAGGGCTTCCAAGCATGTGTTGAATTCATGAAAAGTATCTATGATGTTAAAAGTGACAAGTTGAGCCCTATTTCAAAATTTTATCCTCTACTGAGCTATTCATGTCAAGTTGAGGGATCAAGCATGGTTACTATTTTACCCTCTTGTTCAAGTTCTAGTAAACTCACCGAAAGAGGCCAAGCATGTAATGAGCTACTCATGTCATGTTATCATGTTTCTTACAAGTTATTCATGTTATGATTAAAGTATGATTATCTCAAGTACTTTGTGGCATTATACTTAGCACTAATTGAGGCTCAAGGGGTCCTTATATAAAGTATTTTGTCTCTAAACTATGTGGCATCATAGGATTATGTTATTTTCCTTAATTGGCTTTACTAGTTCATCAATCTAGTTCATGTTATCATGTTTAGTACGCCTTGGCAAGTATACCACACTTCACTGGGGAGTGTCATGCCCTGTCATCTTACCGAAGGGGTGTCATGCCTTGGATTCTAAGTAGTAGCTCGCTTGGTCTATACCAATTAAGGCCTCCTCCTTCATATGTATGATATCTTATGCAAGTTAAAGGTTTTACATGCATATTTTATTACAAGCATTAATCATACATATCATATTAAAATTATATCCTTTGTCTATATGTATGCATTTTAAATATTATAGCCTATATCTTTGTTGCATTGCACCCCATATACTTAGTACATTCCAAGTACTAACGTATACTATATGCCTACATGATATTACCATATAGGGACCGGAGCTCTTATTGATCATCCTCCCCCACGTGGCTAGTTCAGTTCTTTGAAGAATACTTTGGTGAGTCCTCAACTCCAAGGACAATATCTATATTAAACATGCTATGTTGAGACTGCTTCTTTATGTTGGATACTTATTATCATAAGGGTGAGCCTGGGGAAATGTCTTGGCCCGCACTCTATTCTTAAGTAGAGGTGTCGTTGGATACTATCTTTCTATATTATTTTGAACCCAACTCTCCTTATGTTTTTATGAATATGAAAGACTTCCCTTAGTCCTTCTTCCCTTTTTAATACTTGACCATTGTTATTGTTTTATTTTTCTTCTGGAACCAAGGATGTGTACATCATATGCTAAAAGGCATGTTTGGGTTGTCCCTCGAATCCCATTCGCCATGTAACGTTTAGGACCTAGGCTTGGTTCTTGACAGTGTGAGTGGCCTGATATCGCCCATATTACACCTCCTTTTTTAGAGGATAAAATAGTCACTATCAAGATATAAAACCTAACCAAGGTTAGGGTCGATCCCACAAGGAATACACAGACTCAAGAAAATTCACCAATATGTAATTCGAGTAATAACAAACTTACTTTCCCAAATGGGGGGTTTACAATAATCAATAAGAAAGGTAAACTAAATTTATATCGCAAGAGAAAAATTCAATAATGGAGAAAAACTAGAGTATTGTGTTCCTCATGATTCTCTAACTCAATATCTCTAGATAACCTAATTCTTGTCTAGTGTATAGCATACAGGATGGTAATTTAAGTTCACCAAGTCTTTTATCAAAGGTGAGAGGTGAATTTTACTAGGCCACTTGGCCTATCTCTGTAATGTGCAATACTAACCATTACCTATTAGTCCCAGTACAATCTCCCTTTGGCCTAGTTTTGTTAATTAGACAAGAAAACGTCAACCTAATCCTGTTAAGTTATCTATTGTCCTATTCATTAATAACTTGGTCTAGTCAGTAATACTAGTTGAGTTGTAATGTTGGCCACCACTAGAAAACATGCAAAATGAAGAAAGTTAATTAATACATGCATATACATCTTCCAAGAATTGTGGATTATCTGATTTTACTTTATTAGTTCTTTATGGTTTCCACAACCCTAGTTGTGGATATAGCTACTCACACTATGTGTAGATGATGAAATTATGAATTGAGAAGATATAATTAAATTCTTACACAATATATTCAAGAAAAAGCAATCCATTGTCAGAACAAATCATAAGATTTAAGATGAAATTCAATAACATGTGTTCTGAAAGACTCTCTTATAATTTTCTCTCTCTAAATAGTGAGTTCTCTGAGTACTAAGCTAAAAATTATCAAAACAAACTTGAATTATGAATAATAAACTAAAAAACATATTTATAATATTTACAATTCAAATACTAAACGGCATAGGAGAATTGGTCGGCACACCTCACGAAATCTCTTTATGGCCTGTACATTATTGCTAGAAAAATTGGACTTTCTCTTTATGAGACCCCTTTACGACTCGTATAATTGTTTAATTAAAAAGCAAATAGTTCAATTTCAAACTTGTTTAATTTAATAATATATTTGATAGGGACAAATAGTTTATTTAATTAATTAGCAGGGCGAAAAGCTTTAATAATATATTTGCAATAACAATATTTGAAATAGTTTAATTAATTGATTTACAAACTTGTTTAATTAATTAACAGTTCTATATTCGAATTGTTATATTTGAAATTGATGCATGTCAAAACAGCCTAGGGTGACACAGAAATCCAATATCGAATTAAATTAACCTATGCATGTCAAAAAATACCGGGCTGACACACAAAATAGACAATTTCAGGCCCAGAAATGAGACGATGCCAAAAAAGGCCGAGCTGACAAAGAAAATAGAGAATTGCTGGATTTCATTCCACTAAAATTCAACTATGCCAAAAAACCCGGGCTGACAAACAATTTACGGCACGGACCGGGCGTGAAGTTGGTCTAAATAACAATATTTGAAATTTCAGACTTGTTTATTTTATAATATCAATATTTTTTTAATTAAAAAGCAAATAGTTTAATTTCAAAATTATTTAATTTAATAATATATTTGACAGGGAGAAATAGTTTATTTAAATAATTAGCAGGGAAAAATCTTTAAAAATATATTTGTGTCTTTCTTTTATTTACTGGAGTTTCTAGTTCTCGCGCCCCTGGTACCGAGACCCCCGGTAATCTCTTGCAGGGTGCACAAGGCCCTTAGTCTTACCTCATGCAACTTCTGCTTTCTTGTTGGCTTGGTGGTGCTTCCCTTCGTCTGTGGAGAGAAGACAGAAAAAGGATGTTTCCTTGCTTTCCGTCCGACGTGCCTCTTGCATTGCATTACCATAACAAAAAGAAAAAAGAATGAAAAAGAAAAAGAGATTGCTCTTGTGACTCGAGATGAACCTTTATCGATGGAGGAAAGGAATAGCGATGGATTCCTATAGAGCATCTAGGGAAAAGCAGATTCAATCGGACGATGAATTCTTACGTGGTCCAAGGAAAGCAAAGGTCCGCTTCCACGAATTTCATCGCCATGACTTTGGTAGTAGTTAGTTTAAACCTATAAACCCAGTCCACTTACAGCCATGTTGATCAAAATGACTAAGGTTAATGACTTGACCAGTCACTAGCCCTGCCTTCGGCGAATCCATTTACCAAGAGTCGGTTCAATAGGCAAATACCCTCTCCTTCTTTCTCTATAATGTTCTATTCTTTTTCTCGGCTACAACTTGTAAAGGGGATCTCATCTTATGAACTCCAGAAAGTTTTCATTATTTGATCCTCAAGGCACAAAACCTCTTCTACGACTTGTAAACTAATCTATGGCTCGTCTGATGATCGCAGAATTACTTCAGAATCTTGGCCCCTCTCTGAAATCTTTACAAACCTCCCGACAACCCATAGAATGCTCTATGACCCGTAGAGGGTATGGTATAGCAACAAATCAGCAGCAACTTCTGTAACTTTCCCCATATTCATGGCCAACCTGTATTCTTGCAAAGATAACAATACATAAAACCCACTAACAACGCATTGCGAACACATAAAATTCCAAGTTTTAAGCATAAAATGTATTTTATTTTGGCAGCACACACGCTTAACTTAAAATTGTTGCTTTTCCTCAACTGACCACACTCAATCTACATAGACAATAGAGTAACACATGGACCTCAACTCAATGTCATACATCACATAAATCTCACACTCAAATACCCACACCAACTTTCCAAAATAGGATTAAGTAGTTATTTAGCAAACCGATGCAAACTGTTTCATGTGACAATATAACTATGACAAGCAATGTATTATCAACAATCTGCAATCAATTAACAAGTCTAGTGCTAACAATGAAATGCAAGTGCCCTCACAGAAAGAAGTCCCTTATATGAGACTCAGTGATGTTTCCTTGTTTAGCAGGGACTACACAAAATCACTCACTCTCACAACAGATATTCATGCATAATGTCTAATACCATAGGCTTCCCTAGTACTCATGACTTAGACCTCCAACTAACTGGACTAGGATCACTTAATGACTTTCTAGGTTTGTAACATATGCTCATGGGGCTTTCTAGGTTTCTACACTTTTGCCCTATCAACTGTGTTATTTTTACCTTATTCTCCTATTTTCCTATTTGAAGCTTTTTTGGGTGCTTTCTTTTTATTTTTCAGCTCTTTGCCCTATTTTTACACTTCATTTGCTTTTTAGCTCACATCTAAGGCATCACTTATTTTTCTTGCACCCAGGATATGATTTTTCTCCTTTTTCTCCATATTCCTAAGTCACCCCCTTATTTTTGTGTTTTGTCCTTATACCAGTCACCCTCAACTTAGGCTTTTAACCTATGTTGAGGTGCACGATATCCATCCTTGGAACCAGGGCAACTTTTGTAGCCACCCTCTACTTAGGCTTTTTGCCTCAGTCAAGGTACATAATGTTCAAGGAAAGAGCTGGGAAAATTTTAGGATTTTAGAGCTAACAAGGCTAGGTTAACCTAGTGTTTTCAAACAATAGGAAAAATGGATTATATCATCATTTTGGTTGGTAATTTTTAGGCTAAAGTGGACTATTTAAGAACAATGATCTAAGATCCTTTCCTAATCTAATTAACCTATAATCTAACTTAGAGTAATAGGGAAAGTTCTGAATTAGTACAAAACACATGAATTTATCAAATTATGCTTGCACTCACATGGCACTGCATAGTTTATCAACAAAAAGACTCAAAGATAATGCTTCTTATCTCAACTTACCCTCACTTATCAGAATAGCTATCTTCACACACCTAAACATGTATGGTTATTATCTAACTACTAATCAAAAATTTTAGTGGGTATCATTTTTCACATAAAACACAAAAACATGCTGCCACAAGTATTGGTACTGTATGCTATAAGTATTATCTAAACATCCTAAATGTGCTAGTGCAACAAAAATAGAATACCCATAGGGAAAAAGAACATAAGCAAAAAAATTGCAGGATCAAAAATTGGGGTAGTTATGGATCGATACTACTGGGACTTCACTGAGGCCCATAACTACCCACAGCCCATTGAAAAAGATGTACATTGTCCTTAATGCACAAAATCCAAACAAAATAGAACATCAGGTGTAAAAAACATACCTGGATGCCTAAGCGCTAGTGTTCCTTGGGTTGGCTTCTAAGAAATGTGTGATTTATTATCATGGCACGATGTAGATGGATTGATTACTCAGACTTCCTCAAGATCCCATTCTTTTATCATCTTTATCTCTTCCACATTTCCAAGGTATGGCTTGACTCTTTCGCCATTTACTTTGAAAGTTCCTCCATTTTGTCTCTCTAGTTTGATAGCCCCATGATCGAAGACATATGCTACTCAAATGCATCCCAATCATTCGGATTTAAGCTTCCCAGCGAACAACTTCAGACATGGATTTTAGAGCAACACCAAGTCCTCTGGTTCAAATTGGCGGTTCTCTATCCGGTGATCATGTTGCAATTTCATTCTTTGTTTATATAAGGATGAGTTCTCATATGCTCCAGAACACATCAAGCTTGATGAGTTGGCTCAGATTAGAGTTTGCTACATCAATCCAGATTTAACTTCTTCAGTGCCCACATTGCTTTATGCTCAAGTTCCTCTTGCAAGTGACATTCTTTCCCAAAGAAAAGTTGGTAGGGAGACATGGCTATAGGGGTATTGAATGTTGTCTAGTATGCCTATAGTACATCATCCAGTTTCTAAGACTAATTTGTCCCATTTGCATTCGTATAGAATCTGTTTCATTTTCCTATTAGAAACCTCCACCTGCCAGCTCATCTAAGGATGATAAGGCGTCATTGGTCGATGTTTCATTCGATACATTTCCAGAAGAGTTTTAAAAAGTCTATTGCAGATGTGAGAACCTCCATTACTGATGGTTGCCTGAGGAGTGCCAAACCTTTAAAAAATGATCTTTATCAAAAATGTTGTGACATTTTTGCCCTCATTGTTGGGTAGCTGCGGCCTCAACCAACCAACTTTGAAACATAATCGACAACAACTAGGATGTACTTGTTTCCATGTGAACTAACAAAATGGTACCATGAAATCTATAACCCCATATATCAACTAACTCAATCACCATAACGGGGTTCAGAGGGAGCTCATATTTGTGGCTGACACTACCTTCTTTTTGGCACCTATCACAATATTTGGCATAATGGTAGGTGTCTTGGTGGATGGTGGGCCAGTAATACCCACATTGTACAATTTTGTGAGCTGTTTGAATTCCACTATGATGCCCTCACAGGAAAGACGAATGTCATTCCTCAAGTATCCTCATAATTTCAACCTCATGAACACATTGATGAATAATCCCATTAGCACATGAACAGAACAAGTATGGGTCATCCAAAAAGAACATTCTAACATCAATAATAAATTTTCGACGCTGATGTGGCACGATATCACTCACCAAGTAGTTTGCATAATCTGCAAACTAAGGTACCGGAGAATGAGATGCAACCAACACTTTCTTGTCAGGAAAAGAATCATTTATCTCCAATCCATCATCAAATTTGATCAATATCCCATCTTCCAAAATGGAGAGACGATCTGCAACTTTATTCTATGTCTCTTTTCTATCGATGTTGTTGAAGTTGAGCACTTGCAAAGAAGCACCAATCTCATCAACCTTGGATTTGCATCCTTCTAAGCCATCAAATATTTAAGCGTTTTGTGTTCTATATGCACCAGCACTTTAGCCCAAAACTAATATGACCTGAACTTTTTAAATGCAAAGAACAATGTGAGTAACTCCTGCTCGGTGACAGTGTGATTCTTCTAGGCTGTATCTAGGGTTTTCCTTGCATATTATATGGGATGTGATATCTTCTCCTTGCGTTGTCCCAATACTACACCTAAAGCGATCCCACTTGCATCACACGTGATTTCAAAGGGCTTTGACCAATCTGTAGCTATGATGATTGGTGTTGATATAAACCTCTTCTTCAATTCTTCAAAGGATTTAAGGTATGCATCATCAAATACGAACTTAGCATCTTTCTCCAACAATTTGCACAATGGGTGTGCAATTTTAGAGAAGTCTTTTATGAATCACTGGTAGAATTCTGCATGCCCTAAGAAACTCCTCACACCTTTTACTGAGATGGGTGGTTGGAGCTTGTCAATCACCTCCACTTTAGCTTTGTCGACCTTAATTCCTTTTATGGATATCTTGTGTTGCAACACAATGCCCACTTTCCCCATGAAGTGGCATTTTTCCTAATTTAGCACCCGATATCTCTCCTCGCATCTTCGAAAAATAGCATATAGCTATTTCAGGCTATCGTCGAATGAGTCTCTAACCACACTAAGGCCATCCATGAAGACTTTTATGGTGTCTTCCATTACATGTGAGAAGATGTACATCATCGATCCCTGGAATGTTGCTAGGGCATTACACAACCCAAATAGCTTCCTTTTGAATGCGAAGGTTCCATAGAGGCATGTAAATGTCATCTTCTGTTGATCCTCTAGAGCAATGGTGATCAGATTATAGCCTGGATACCCATCAAGAAAGTAATACCACCCCTTTCGAGCTAGTCAATCTAACATTTGGTCCATGAATAGCATAGGAAAGTGATCCTTCTCTATTGAAGCATTGAACTTCTTGTAATCCATGCATACCCTCTATCCTGTGAATGGACGCATCAGAATCAACTAATTATTGTCATTACGTACGAGTGTGATACCTCTTTTCTTTGGGACGGACTGCACCGAACTCACCCATTCACTATTGGCGATTGGGTAGATTACTCCTGCATCCAACAATTTAATGATATCTTTGTACACAACATCTTTCATAGGAGGATTGAGGTGCCTTTGGTGCTCAATGCTCGGCTTGCAGTCCTTAACCAACTAGATTTTGTGTGTACATACCCCTAGAGGGATACCAATAATGTCTGCAATCGTCCATTCGATATCTTCTTGAATTGTTTGAGCACCATTACAAGGGCATCCACTTGATCATCATTCAAATCCACAACTACTATGACCGATAAAGTGTTATTGACTCCTAAGTGTGCATACCTCAAGTATGCTGAAAGGCCTTCAATTCTAAAACTGGTGGGTCTTCTATGGACAACTTTGTGGGTGGTGACTCCCGATTAATACAAATCTAGCTCTAGCTTAGTCTGGCACCTAGGACCATAAAACACCCCTAGAACATTCACTCTCTCCTCATAATCTAGGATATCATAGACTATCAAATTTCATCAGCAATGCCTCCAACATGTAAACACCCAATCTTACTTCATGAGGTACCTGTGATTTCAACTTCATCAACAACCTCGATAATAAAAACCACTCATATATCCTTGTCTATCATTGCTTGCAGGCAAACTCTAAACACGACCTCATCTTTCAAAAATCTGAACTTGAGCTGGCCATTCTCCATATCCACCAAGGTGCATCTAGTGGCTAAGAAGGGCCTTCCCAAGATGATAGGGACGTCAAAATTGACCTCCCAAGCAAGGATCACAAACTCTGCAGGGAATTAAACTTCTCTATTTTTATCGACACATCATATAGTATCACCACAGGCTTCTTCACCATGGGATCTACCATCAACAACCTCGTACATTATCACCATAGTCTTCTTCACCGCGTGATCTACCATCAGTAAACACATACTAGTTGGAGTAGGGGCTTCCAATCCAAGCTTCTTGCAGACCGCAAGGGGAATAAGATTTATGCTAGCACTTAGATCATATAGTGCCCTTGTAAACTCTACATCTACAATGGTGTAGGGTATGGTGAAAGAATCTGGACCTTCACTCTTCTGAACCAAGGACCTCGTAGCAATAGCACTGCAATGTTGAAGCTCTTGAGAATGCACCTGACTTATTGTATGTTGTTCAGTGACTAAGTCCTTCATGTACTTTGCATACTGGCATCTTCTCCAATGCCTTGATGAGAAAGTTGTTGATAGAAAGCTGCTTTAGCATGGAGGGAAAGTGCTTGAATTTGCCTTTCTCCTCCCACTTTTTGATTCTATTAGGAAAGGGAGGAAGAGGCCTAGGAATGGGCTTCAACCACTATGGTGCATCAGTAGCTTCACTTACCCCCTTCATATTATAATCATCTCCTTTATTTGCAGCCTTTGCTGCAATCATCTCCTCATGAACATCTTTCTCATCAACCGTCATGGGAGGATCAATACTGCTCATGCTACTTCGGGTAGTGACCACCATACAGTGCCTATCATTCTTAAAAAAATTGTATTACAAGACAGTGTACCCCACTAATGCTGATTAAGCTGAGTCAACACTTGACCAAACTATTGTTCTAGTTGTTTATTAGCCACTGAGTAAGATTTTATTTTCTGATTGATACTTGAAATCGTCAATTTCATGCCCTATAAATCTCATCTTTTGTCTCAACATTCTTCAACAGGCGGTCAAACATCCCTTCAATTCTGGAATTGCTTGAACCTGCATTATGATTGTGTGGTGGTAGAAAAGGACCATTTCTAAAGTCTTCTCTGTGACCATAATCTGCATATCTGTTAGGACCCTTGTTCCTATCATAGTAACCTCTACAATTATCCATGTCAGCTCCATCTCTCAAAGTTGTGACTTATGTTTCCTTGACCTTGGCGCCAATAGTCCTGATAGGACTCTTGGGAATTAGTCAAAAAATCCCCCGCCTGATAAAAAACATGTATCCGCATCATAATATTGCTCCTCATACATGGGTGCATGTAGAGGTTGATAAACCACTATATTTAATCTCTCTTGGCTTTGCTTCATCATCACCTCCATACCTATGCGAATTCGAGCAAGCTGTTGCATGGTTTCTTCATTAATTCTGGCTTTCTACAGACCCATACTGACAACATATGAACTCTTTGTAGAAGCTCCATCCCACTACCCCCATGCATGATTTCTCTTGACCACTCTTTCTATTCACTCCACAACCATTGCAAATGGTTGGTCTAAAAACATGCCCCTATTATAGTGTCAGCACAGAGTTGACTGTTCTCATCAAGGGAATAGTGGAAGATCTCAACCAAGGCATTATCCACTATCTAGTGGTCAGGGATGCTCCACAGACATTTTGTGAACAACTACCAAGTAGTGCTTATCGAATCACTAGGAGGTTGCTCGAATTTTTTCATCTGAACCAACTGGAGCTTCTTCGATCGAGGGAAGTACCTCTCTAAAAAGGGTTTCTGCAAGTCTACCCAGCTCCTAATTGATCTCCTTGGGAACTTAGATAACGATAATGCAACATTGTTTGTAAGAGACAGTGGGAAGACATGTAGTCTCACAGGATCCATAAATAGATTTTATGTCCCTATCACATTCTTATAGACAATACCACATTGTGTAGGTGGTTATGAGGATCCTTCGATGGTAAGACCGTAAATAGCCCATTGCTCTACAACATTTGAAGTAACCCACTCGAGACTTTGAACTTTGTGTCTGCCGATAGTGGTGGAAACACAATAGCTCCAGTCACCTCCATATCCATAGGATTCAACCTATACTGATTCCACTAGTATGCATTGGCATCGAAATCCTAAGGCTGTAAAATGTCCTCCAAAGGAGGTGGGTTTTCAGTCCAGTCATTATCATTATTGTTCCTATTCAGAGTTGCATTGGCCACGTCGTTGGCATTGTCTTGGGTCATTCTTCTTAATGTTTTGTTGTATTTCGAATCAACGGAGTTAAGGGATTTTCTTGACTCCGAGTGTTGGGCATATACTACACCTACACCCTTAAAAAGAACAAAGATAACAAACAAAAGTAAAATAAGGGAAGTAAGGATTAACACTTAAATTACTAATAAATTCACTATGTCTAGCCATATTCACCAGCAATGGAGCCAAAATCTTGATGATACCTAAGTTACACCTCCTTTTTAGAGGATAAAGCAGTTGCTGTCAAGATTAAACCCTTCCCAAGGATATGGTCAATGCCACAGGGAATATTTAGACTCAAGAAAATTTACTAATATACAATCCAAGTAATCAACCAACTTACTTGCCCAAAAAAGAAGGGGGTTACAATAATCAATTACAAAAGTATATTAACTAAATATTGCAATAGAAAAAGTCAATAATGGAGAACAAGTAAGGTACTGTGTTCCACATGATTCCGCAACTCAGTATCACAGGATAAGCTAATTCTTGTCTAGTGTATAGCACGCAAGATGGTAATTTAAGTTCACCAAGACCTTTGGTCAAAGGTGAAAGTGAATTTCACTATGGGACTTGGCCTATCTCCATAGTGTGCATTGCTAACCATTACCGACTTGTTCTAGTACAATGTCCCCTTGGCCCAGTTTGGTTTATTAGATGAGAACACATCAATCAAATTCTATAAATTAAAATCTTATCCTACTGTTTCCTACCTTTGTCCAGTTAGTAATACTAGGCTAGTTCTGATGTTGGCCAACACTAGAAATGTCACGACCTGAGCCTAGGGCCTAGACTTGACAAGACGAATGGGAACTCGAAGGGTCCCGAAACAAGCCTCTTAGCATATCATTTACACATCCTTGACTGCGGAAGCAATTAAAAAATAACCAGAGAGTATAAATAAGGATAAAGGGATTATGGAATGTCTTTGATACCATAAAATATGGAAAAGTCAAAGCTCAAAGCACAAGTACATCATTTGTTCCAGCACCATTATAAGCGTAGATTTGAATGGGGGCCAAGACACTTTTCGGGCGCACCCTCATAGTACCAAAAGTTCAACATAAAGAGTAAACGAAGCAAGAGTAACATAGGTAGTGTCGCTGAACTTGAGGACTCACCAGAATTATCTTAAAGTTGCCAAAACTAGCAACGTGGAGTATGATAGTGAGAAGCTCTGGGTTCTTACATGGTAACATTATGTAGGCATAGAGTATGATTTAGTATGTTGAAATGTGCTATGTATGTAGGATGCAATGCAACAAGAGATACGCAACAAAGTCAAAATGCACAACTATAAGCAAGGGATAAGTATAATATCAACATGGCATGCATGATCAATGCTTGAAGTAAAACATGCTTGTATAGAATATATAACATCTGTAGAAAGAGAACATCATCATAGACCAAGCAAACTATTACTCAGAATCCAAGGCATTTCACACCCTTGAAAGGTGATTGAGGTATCTACCCCTCATTTTGTAGATGGGCATTGCACCCCCATCAATGTGGTCAAGGTATATACTCCTTAACATGGTAGATGGGCATAGATGATGATTTCCATGCTCCAATAGGAAAGCAATCGCTATCAGTAATTAACCTAACAGAGGTTAGGGTCGAATCCACAGGGAATAAAGGGTTTGACTATAGAGATCCACTACCAATCATTTCAAGCATCGATTACTAAAATCTCTAGATGGGGGGGGGGTATATGATTAAAGAACAAAAATATAAATAAAAACGAATACTATGCTAACTATGCAGGAGGACACTAAAATTTAGGGGAAACTCGGGAATTGTGTTTCTTATGATTCATTGACTCGATTACCCTAGACAACATAACTCTAATTGGGAATTCACATGTAGGATGGTAACTTAGGTTCTTCCAACCCTCTTGTGAAGGTGAAGGTCAAATATCACCATGGCGCATGGTCAAAAACCATGGTCTACCAACTAACCGCTACCCATTATCCCGTCAACCTCCACTTGTTTATGTTTGGTTGAATAGTTAAGAGCACATCAATTTAAGCCTATCATTTACTTCCTTTTTCCTTTTCGTCACTACCTTAGTTGGGATCGTGATAGGAAGCAAAATTTGGTGTTGGCCACGACCAAACATCAATCAAAATGAAGGGAAATAAACAATACATGCAAAACCCCAATCAAAGAAATGCACAAAGTCTAGGTTATTTCAAGTCAACTACTCATAGTTCCCATAACACCAAGTTGTGGGTAATTAGTTACTCATGGCTAAGGCAAAATCAACAACAATGCAAATAGAAGACATTGTTGAGAACTTACCCGAAACAATGAAGAACCAGAGCACCACAAGTTGCTAATCAAAAGCTTTGATTAATGGAGAATAGTACAATATGTGTTTTTCTTGCAATCCCCAAACGTGTGTCTTCAAATTAAAAGTGAGAATCTACACTAAACCCTAAAAAAACCCTTAGAATATTTGAGAGAATATTCAAAGAGTTCTCTACAATATTCAATGTTTCAACTCTGGATCTAAAACCCTATCATTAAGTATTTATAATATTTACAATTTAACCTAAAAAATTAAATAGAAAAAACAGCTAGCAGAAGGTACATCACATAGGTACAACTCGTAGGGTGACCTATGAGTCGTAATCGGGGTTTTGTGGTAGGTACTTTGCATTTTTGACTTGAATGTTATGACCATTGGTATGAGTCGTTGCTTGGGCTACAACTCTTATGCTCCTCTCATAGTCTAGGCCTTCAGCTCTTGGTCCAAAATCTTAGCTCTCAGTTTCTTATTACAAACTCACATATATGAGTAGTAGTGCGACCTACGACTCATAGAGTGGACTCATAGGGCTGACCTCCAATTAGCAGATTTCTAATTCTTTGCTCAGTATTTCTCCTACGAGATCACCTTACGACTCGTAGCTTGGTCTATGACTCATAGGAATGCTCGTATGTCCTGCACATTAGCAAAATCTGTAATTTTCTCCCAAAATTATACCAACCTGTCTTTTCTACAATAACAACATAAAAACATATCAAAATCATAAAAAGTCGCATTAAGAACTCACAAAATACCTTGTTATAGGCGCCAAATGTGTTGTATTTTGGTTGCACATCAACACCCTCAAGTTAGAACTATTGCTTGCCCTCAAGCGATGACACAATCTAAGAAGCTAATAAGAGACACATAGTAGTTACTCTAATGCCATATACATCATTTAAATCTATCTCAGGTACCCAGCTTTCATTTTCAGAACATGATTGCAAGCTACTAAGTAAACCAAAAAGCAAAGATGTATCTGACAATCAAACTATGACTAACAAAGGGGTATCAACAATCCACAATTACTAAATTAGTCATATGCCAATCATGTATGCAAATTCCCTCATAGAAAAGAAGTCTCTCTTTCTCACTCAAAAATCTTTTAACATTGAGGGACTATGCAAGCATTCTCACTCTCACAAATAACATTCATGCAAAATCACTAACACCATAGGCTTGCTTCTATACTCAATTTTTGGATTGATGACAAAGTGGCTTTAGATAACTTTAGGACTTAATGGCATGAACATAAGCTCATGAAGCTTTGGTATGGAATTTTAGGTAAACAGTGACTAAAACCTATCCTTGGACCACATTTATCAACATTTTTACCTCCCTAACTCAACCATTTTCACTAAATACGCCCATATTCTCCTTTTTCAAGCTTTTCTCGGGTGTTTTATTTCTCTTTTTCAACTGTTACTTATTTTTTAACTCATTTTTGCTATTCTCTTCAATCTAAGGCAACTTTTCTTTTCTTTTTTTTTTTCAGTCGACACATGATTTCTTCATTTCTTTTTTTCTTTCCCAACTAACCTCCTCATTTTCATTACTTTACCACAATAAAGACTACCCTCAACTAAGGCTTTTAGCATGAAGTGAAGAACACAATATCTATTCCCAAAATAGGGCCACTATTTGTAGCCACCCTCAACTTATGCTATTAGTCTAAATAAAGGTTCACATGTTCAAGGATAGACCAGGGGAAAGATCAAGGTATTTCATAAAACAAGGCTAGGCTAGCTAGGTGTCAACAAAGAATAGGTACATAAAAAGCTCAAAAAATTGGAACAAGGGATCAACTATCACATTTGGTAGGTTATTTAGTCCAAAGTGGATTTCATTAAAAGAACAATGTCTTAAGATCCTTTCCCAATCAACCATATTGCCAATCAAATAGTAGAGTAATAAGACACGTTCTAAGTCCATACATAATATATGAATGTGGAAAAATAAGCTTACAGACACATGGCATCGCAAACGCAATCAAATATAGACTCACAGGTCATGTTTCAAGCATCAAATAGCCTTCACTTTATCAGAACAAACATTCTAGATAAACATGTGTATGATTGCAAAAATAACCAACAATCTAAAAACTTTTGAGGGTACCAAATTTTCAAATATAAAGGCATTTAAAAACTATATATATATATATATATGCCAAAAGATAATACTATTATATATCTACAAATTATCTGAACTACCTAAGCATGCCAGTTCAATAGAAATTAAAACATCCACAAGGAAAAAGAAACACAGTAAGAAAACATTAGGATATAAAATAGGGGAAATTATGGACTTGAGGTTAATCTAACTTCACCCTAATCCATAACATCCCACAACCTACCAAAATAAGATACTTTTTCCTCAAAGTAAACACATATATTAAAACCAAAAATTCAAATATACACATATGTATATATACCAAAATCCAACATATCAACATTAAATATCCAAAACATATTTAAAAACAACATTCAAAACAAAAAATTTTAAAATATCCAAAATATATTTAAAAACAACATCCAAAACAAAAAATTTTAAAATATCCAAAAACCAACATAAAGAAAATATTGTCTAACAAAAAGAACAAAGTATCCATAAATAGCGAGTAAGGGATGGGGTTGAAATGTCAAACATAATGGTGCTCAAGCATCAGCATCTGTCTAGTCATCGTGGTCCTGGTCTACGGTCTCTTCTTTGTAGTCTAGGCTTCAGCTGCATGTGAACTACTCTCTCCCTATGATATCTACTTCTTCTGATCTGTCTGTATAGCTCCCAGAGCTACGGACTCCTGCACCACCTCATCTGGTATTGGCTCCTCCATTGCAAATGATTTATCATCAGTCTTGGCCTTCTCTGGCCTACCGCTGCATCATTTCTCTCGAGAGGACTCTTCTCGTGGGCATATAGGTGGTTATTGAATAAGTCAAATATGTCATCATATGTCGCCGGCATCTCCGGGATTGGTATTAGGGTAGACATCTTCAACAAGTCAGCCTTCAACTTGGTCAACTCCTCTGTCACTGTGCGCATTTTAGCATGTCGGGCATCTGCGAGCCTTTTCTGGATCCTCTCCTCAAAAGCATCTACTCAAGCATGTACAACTCTTACTCTCTGTTCGATCATGTCACGAGCGAATGCCTTTTCCCTCTCATTTGAGGCTTAGATGGTCTGACTGACCCATGGTTTGATATGGCCAGCTAAATTTTGCAATTGGAACTCCGTTGTAAATACCCTATGCACCAATGCCTTAAAAGCAATAGAAAATACAAGAGAATCAACTTATATTGTGGAAGGTGCTGATGCAAGTATGCTGGAAGATGGCATCACCTCGATCTCAATAGCAAGAGATGGCCTTGAAGTAGCTTGAGTAGTACTCGTGTTGGCTGTGGTCGTCTTCTAGGTCTATGGCTCAACGGGGAATAACTTTGGGATGGAAGGAGAAGCTGCTCTCTGTGGGGCCACCACATTCTCCTCAACATTGATCAAGCTGGGATCCATAGTGTGTGTGGCCTCTACCTGCGGGTCAAGGTGGGGATCAACATGAACAGCTGCCACACAACACAAGTGACGAGTCAAGATAGGGAATGTCAGTAAGGTGCTAGTCTAGACAACAGAATCATGTATCTGCTCAGCCATGGCTTGGGCCCAATCAATTTTGTAACCAACTAGATGTTGGCTAGTTGTTCTGCTTGCTTCAATGTTATCACAATATCCATAAAAGTCAGCCTGATCTGCCAACGGATAAAAGACCAACAAAACTTGCCCTAGAAGGAGAGGTAACCTTTCATGATCTGATCAGCATGGTTTGTGACCTACGTAGGCTCAAAACCCTCCTCGCATAGCTAACTAGCTTTCCATTGAAGTAGATAGATTTTGATCCCAACATCCTTTTCATTCATCATTTTCTGCATCTTTCAAATTTTGCTATCATACTCTGCGATGGAATAAGGCAATTTGTAGTTGGGCCGGAACTAAACTCGTAAATGGTCTCCTCAGAAATATCAACTCCGCGACCCCTGACCAAAACTACTCATAGTCTAGGCTGATCAATAGACTTTTTGTTCTCGAACTAAATAAGACACATATTTGTCCAATAACTGCGAAGTCCATCGAAGTCCAAGTCTATCAATATCTTAATCCAACCCCGGTACCCTGTCCAACCTGGAGTCATTTAACCTTAATTTATCGTGGAACTACCTGACAGGTTTCCTTTTCCCTTTAAGCTCCTATCCCTTATTGTAGAACATTTTTATTTCTAGAACTCCCCATCATGGATCGGCCGAGGTTATTACTCTTCCTCCTCATGTTGAGCATGTGACGCCTTCTCTGATTCTGTCTTAGTATGAGTCGTAGTCATCTATAGTGAACTACCACCAGAACTAGTTCCATTGCCCTCCTCATCAAATTGGGAGGTGCTCTCAACCTCTACAAGGTCTCGATAAGTACGGCCTTGTAATGATACCAAAAGTGCCCGAAAATATACCTCGGAAGTGCCCAAAATTTTAATTTTCATATATCGCAAAATCCATGTATGATATCGAAAATCCAACTTCATATTCTTGTTCAGGAGGTCAAATATAGGGGGAAAGGGTCTAACCGTTATTTCAGAGCAACCATATAAAAATTCAAAAATCACAAAATGCGATTTCCAGAATGGTTAGTGAGTTGTTGGTGTGACGTGCTAATGTTGCTTTTTAGTGAAATGTTGTTAAGTTTTTCTATCTTGGTCCAAGGCTTTTATGTCTAGTGCCTAAGTGTTCCCACACATGAAAATGCCTATATTTAGTCTTAGTTCACTCTCATATCTTACAAGACATTCCCCAATACTCACTCAAACACTTGGTATTGTATTTCCCTAAAAATTCAAGTGCAAAACCCTCATCCGGATCTTAAGGTTCTCCTTCAAGCTTCAAGTGTCCATCTCCAATCTTCATCAAGTTCATCTCCTAAACTAAGGTATGTGGATTTCTTTCATGGATTCCTTTCACCCATGATACCAAAGTTCTCTTTACTCTCGAATTGCATGATTTATAGTTGATTTATTCATAGTTGTTATCTATTATGAAAATCACTACAAACTATCTTAGGTTTATGCAATTGTGACTATTTTGCTATGTTTGGAGCAATGACTGAGGATTGATGACGGGTCTTAATGTATATTGTTTGAGGTTGTTACCAAGTATCTATTAATGGCTTTACTCTAATTTTTTTAGCATGATTTCACTCTTGAATTGCATGGTCTTACACTAGCATTACACACCCTCTAAGTGTTTGATAAAATGTTCAGATGTGGTTTCTTGAGGAATTGAAGGTTCAAAGCATGTATTATGACTTGAATGACTTAATGATGATGAAATAAATATTTATATGAGTTATGTTTATGAGAAGTATCTATGTTATTATAAGATGACCGCCTTGGTGGAGGGTGTGATGTCTATCAACCATTGTTAAGGGGTTGAAACCTTGACCACCTAATTAGAGGGTGTGATGTCCATTAACCGGTAAGGGGTTGATACGTTGACCACCTAATTTGAGGGTGTGATGTCTACTAACCAGTAAGGGGTTGATACCTTGATCACCTAATTGGAGGGTGTGATGTCCAATAACTGGAAATGGGTTGATACCTTGGCCATCTAAATGGAGGGTGGGATGCCCATTTATAACCATTCTTGAGGGGTCGATACCTTGTCCACCTTGATGAAGGGTGCGATGTTCATCTATCAATTAAGTGGTATATACCTTGATCACCCTCTAAGGTGGTGCCATACCTTGGATTCTAAGCACTAGTTGCTTGGTTTATGATGATGGTCTCCTTCTACTTATGTATTATGATTTATATAGGCATGATTTTACTTCAAGCATCATTCATACATGTCATATCGTTACTATGCTATCCATTGTCTATGTTTAAGCATTCGATTATGTTGTCTATCTCTTGTTGCATGGTATCCTACATACTTAGTACATTCTAACATACTAACGCATACACTATGCCTACATGACGTCCCCATGTAGGAATCGAAGCTCCTATTGATTCTCCTCCTGGCTAAACGGATTGTTCAAGTTAGCTTTTGGTGATTTCTCATGTCCCGGGATAATATTTATCTTCTTTCATATTTATGTTTAGACTGCATATTGTATATTTTTGGAATACCTATGACTATAAGGGTGACCCCGGTTGCTTGTCTTGGCCCCCGCTATGTTCTATGTCTAGAGGTGTTGTTTGACAAGTTATGTATTATGCTTGAGCTTTGACTCATTTATGTTATTCAAGTGTTTAACTCTTTTACTTAGTCCCAGTTTCCTTGTTTATGTTTCTTATGTAGTTTTATCTTGCTTGCACGACAAAGGATGTGTATATGATATGCTACGAGCCTTGTTTGGGGTTCCTTCGAGTTCCTCTTTCGCCAGTCATGTCTAGGCCCTAGGCTTGGGTCATGACAAAGATGGTATTAGAGCACTAGGTTGTTAGATCCTCGGAATCCAACACATCGTGCCGATTAGAATCTTATTCGAGGTTGTGTTGTGCACCACAACTATGAGTAGTAGGCTATGAGACATTTTAAGAAATGTTTTCCTTCATGGTCTGTGAAGTGCTTTAGAGGTGCGATAGGGAATTCCCCTCTAACGAATGTTCTTTGGTCTTCTAGTTGATCATGTCGTTTTGAAGAGGAAGGCAAAGGAAGGTAAGTTGAAGGTTTTGATATTGATAGATCTTAGTTTCACTATTTCTTTCATTATTTCTTTTGGTTGCTAGTGGGCTTCTTGTGTGTCCCGAGTTGTGATGTGAACCTTTGATGTTTACCTCTTGGTTGGGTATATTGTTGCTAGAAGGTCCATAGGTGTTGATCCGAGTTTGGATTGCATTAGGTATTGCCTTGTATCATGTCCCAAGTCTAGGGCCTAGACGTGACATAGTGAATGGGGAACTCGAAGTAACCCCAAACATGCCTCTTATATTTCATTACACATCCTTGGTTGCAGAAGCATATAAAAGATGTGTAGAATAGAATAGGGCATTGGAGCTAAGGAAAAGCTTTGTAACACATCAACAATAAGGATAAGGAATCTTAACTCATATCATAAATACCATAACTTGTCCAATAAACACCTCTAATTACATAAATAGAGCGGGGGCCAAGATAAATAGAGCGGGGGCCAATGTTGAATTTTAAAGCACGTGTGCTGAAACATCTTTGTTGAATATTCAAAAGACCAAAAGAAAATTTGTTTTAGTGTTATAAAGAAAATAAGTAAGATAATTATTAACACAATAAAATAACAATAATATACATAGTTAATTCCAAAAATATTAAGTTTCTAAAAAAGAACTATTTTATACACTATGTTATACTTTTTTACAGGAAGGTACAAAGCAAAGAAAAAGCAAATGAATTATTTGAAAATTCAAAAGTTCAAGAAAATCCAATTAAGAAGTCATAATTGATGTTCGATTAGATTTAAATAACTAGATAAATGTTATTGTCATAAGAAAATTCACTACCTCAAAATAGTGAAAGTGATGTTAATAGAATTACACTACATGAAGTTGTTAATATATTGATATCAAAAGCTAATGAAAAAAATATTAAGACTCAAGAATATAACAGTATGATATAACATGATAGATTGCTTTGGTGCATACTCTTGAGTGAATGTACTATCCAACATCATATTCTTGATAAGATGTAATATATTGTGTCCATTCTAATGATATCTAGTAATACTCTTTAAGCCTATCTTTATCTTTTGTTAGGCCCATTATAGTTGTAGCCTCTCAAACTTCCTTACGAAGGTATCGGTACATCTCCTCTACGCATGGTTGAATTATCTCAATCATGTGTTCTCTCATCTTTTCCTCCATGGAGGTTACATTAACCTAGCTAGTCTCGAATATCTTCGTTCCTAATTCTATTTCTCCTTATAATATATCTACACATTCATCTTAACATCCTTATTTTTGTTACTTTGATCTTTTAACACTTTGAAGCTATGCATGTTGATAAACATAAGTTGGTCAAAAATGCACATGGAATATTAATTTGTCAAGACAAATAGCGTTTCTTTTCAGAACAAGAAAACTATAAATAGCATATGCAACAACACATTGCACCACCTATAAAGCCAAATAACCCACCCAAAATATGCACTTATTCAAACTCTTTTCCCTTTTCCTTTTTGTGTTTTTCTTCTTTTTGTTAATGAAATGGAAGAATTCCAATAGCAAACCCAAAGGATTGCTTCCAGGTCCATGGAAATTACCTTTAGTTGGCAACATGTTTCATTTGTTAGGTGGACTTCCACATCAAGTCCTTAGAGACTTAGCCAAAAAATATGGTCCAATTATGCACCTTCAAGTAGGTGAAGTTTCTCTAATTGTTGTTACTTCTCCTGACATGGCAAACAAGTACTAAAAACTCATGACCTCGCTTTTGCATTGAGGCCAAAGCTTCTGGCTTCCGAGATTCTCTTTTATAGTGGGACAAATATTCTCTTTTCCCCTATGGGTTCCGATATGGGGAATATATATGGTCAACGGATGTGTATATTAGGGAAAACATGCATCATAATTGTTTGATATTGCATTGCATTGTATACATCTTATGGCATCCACTCCGTCTTATTTCATATCTAACTGACATAGTTGTATATTTAAATGTACTAATGCATACTCTTGCCTACATGATATCATCATGTAGGAACTGATGCCCAAGTTGATCATCCTCCTCCTCCACGTGGCTAGGTGGTGCTATTCCAAGCTTGTAGGTAAGTCCTCTATTTTGGGTACTTTGGTTTATGTTTTCCTCTTATCTATGTATTGAGACACTGTCCTATGTTATACTTGATTATGAGGGTGAGCCCGGTTACTTTGTCTTGGCCCCTGCTCTATCTATGTATGTAGAGGTGTTTGTTGGACAAGTTATGTATGTATGATATGAGTTATGATTCCTTGTTTCTTGATCTTGATGTGTTGAAAAACATTCCCTTAGCCCTAAAGCCCCATTCTATTCTACATGTCTTTTATATACTTCCGCGACCAAGAATGTGTAATGACAAGTTAAGAGGCTTATTTGGGGATCCTTCGGGTTCCCCATTCGCAAAAATTGTTGAGCAGATGGATATGGTGGCAAGACTAAATCATGAGTGGAGGCCCATGAATGAACTTTGAACTAAATGCATGGGTTTGACCAGCATACATCTAGAACAAGCAAAAAATAAATAAGGACTTCATACGGATGCTTCAAATTAATGCCAATATGGAGGTGCTAATTAGGCAGACACGAGAACCTACTAGAGCTAGAACCATCCAAGAAAGTTGTTGCACCATATAGAAAGGACAAGAAGAGGACATAGAGGGAGATTGCTAGAATGGTCGTAGGAGTGGCCATTATGTGCTCCCCCACAATCGTGATGCGGGGACTAGGAACCCTAGAGTCAAAGAGATGCTTAGCCAGTTACTGGTAAAGGTCAATGTAAAAGATGAGACCTTGAAGGAGATTAAGTTCGACATTGTAAGTATAGACGATATAATTTAGCACCATTCTGTAATGATCTAATAGCTTGTCCGTCAGTTTGGACACATGTCAGCTCAACATAGTCAAATTTAGAAAGACATAATGACTGAAACCATAACTTAAGATCTAAAGGACATAGATAGATATAAGATGAAGATGATTTGTGGTGAGTGGAACACCCCATACCATCTACAGATACTAACAAGGGAGCACATAAGCTTGAGGAAGTTTGAGTATTCAAGCCATCTATGTTGTGTCGCGATAATAAATTAGTCGCTGCTTTAGGGGAAACCCAAGGTGGAGACTGGCGCTTAGGCGACTAGGTATGAATTTTGACCCCTCATACTTTCTTTGGCTTTGGTTGCGTACACTGGGGACAATGCATATCTTTTAGATGGGTGTTGGGTAGTTATGAGCCTCAGTGAAGTCTGAGTAGCTTGGGTCCTTAACTACCCCAATTTTTAATCTTGGGATTTGCTTGCCCATGTTCTTTTTCCTCATGGAAATTTACTTTCTATTGAACCAGCATGTTTAGGATATTTAGGTAGTACTTGTAGTATATAGTAATAATGCTTGTGATATACTATATTTTTGTGTTTTTATTGACAAATGATACCCACCAAAGATTTTAACTAGTAGTCTAGATTTCCCAAAGTTTAGGTGTGTTGATAATCTTTGTTATGATAAGTGAGAATAAATTGAGAGAGAAAGCATGATATGAGAGTCTTTTGTTGGAGGTTTGGAGACACGACTTGTAGTCCAAAGGATTCAAATTGAGTAGGAACAAAACAAAATACTTGGAATTCAAATTTATGTTACAAGGGATGAAGTAGACATTGATGTGAGCCTTGCCACTCAAACTATCCCCAAGAGGGAAAACTTTAAGTAATTAGGGTCCATCATCCAAAGTAGTGGCTATATCGACGACGATACCACACATCGTATTGGGGCAGCATAAACTAAATTGAGGCTTACCTATGGAGTATTGTGTGACTAGAAGATAGCACTTACAATTAAAGGTAAATTTTATAGAATGGTCATTAGACCATCTTTTTTGTATGGAGTGGGCCTATAAAAAATGCACATATTCAGAAGATGCATGTCGTAGAGATGAGGATTTTGAGATCGTTATGTGGTCACACTAGGAGTGATAAGATTAGGAATGAGACCACTTGGGAGAAGCTAAAGGTGGCCCCTGTGGCTGACAAGATGAGGGAAGCAACCAGGCTCACCCAACTTAGTTTAACAAGTTTCGGTCTACTTTGCTTTAGTTCTCTTTTGAACAGAGTAAATATGACTCATCTTTATTTCTTCGGAAAACATTTATCGATTGTGTTCATCTTTTGGTATATGTAGATGACAGTATTATAACAAGAACTGATTCTTCATTAATTTCTGACCTCTAGTAGCAGTTTAAGGATTCTTTTCATATGAAAGATCATGGTACTCTTACATAATTTTTTGGGTTTGGGAGTTCATTGTAATTCTTTAGGTGTGTTCTTAAACCGGCATAAATATACTCAGGGCTTGATTGGTTTGTCTGGTCTTTAAGAATCTTCTTTTGTAGATACTCCACAAGAATTGAACGTAAAGTATCATCATGACGAAGGAGATATTTTTCCTAATCCAACTTTGTATCTATAATTACTTGGGAGCCTAAATTATCTTACTATTACTTGACCTGATTTCTCTTTTGTAGTTCAACAAGTCAGCCAATTCAAGCAGGTTCCTCTTCATCTACATTTAGAGGTTGTTTATTGTATCATTCGATATATCTTAGGAACATCTACTCATGGATTATTCTTTCCTAGTATCCACATTGGGCTGATTTTCCTGATACTCAGCGCTCTATCACTGGTTGGTACATGTTTCTAAGTGGTTCCTTAATATCTTGGAAGAGTAAGAAGCAAGATCGTGTTTCAAAATTCTCAAGAAAATCTGAACATCTAGCAATATTTGTAGTTTTCTTTGAGATTATTTGGCTTCTTGGTTTGTATAATTAAATTGAATTTACATAATCTAGTCCTACTCTTCTTCACACCGACAACACAAGTGCCATTCAAATTGCTACAAATCCAGTTTATCATGAAAGAACTAAACACATTAAAGTGGACTTTCATTCTACTAGAGAAATTGTCGATGTTAGCAAAATGGAAAGATCACAGGAGATCTTGCATGGCCTCCATTTAGTGTAGAATATTGTATAGCATTAGTTGTATAATATATGCAAGAGATATTCTAGATGCTAAAGTAAATGCTTGAGATTGAGAAGCTTTTTTAGTGTAGAATATTGTTTAGCATTAGTTGTAGAATATCATGCACATTAATTTGTAGAATTTACATTAAATAGAGAATATTCTCTCTTGTGTATAAATACTCATGTATTCTTATGTATTTGGATCAATGAATTGAGACAATTATTCCTTAGTTTCTCTTGTGTTTCTTTATTCTTGAAGTAGTTACTCGGACATCATCAATAAGGATAAGGTACCTATGACCTCTTGTAGTTTATCACTTCTAATTGTTTCCTTCTTAACACCATGAAGAATGGTAAGTACCAAGTCCTTTCATGTATACACGTGAGATACATAACATTGTACATGGACATCAAAATGGGAGACAACTAATTGATCAAGAAATAGATTGTTAGTGAGAGTTGTCTTACCCAATAAAACTGGCCATTCCAACAATAGAATAGACAGAGAAAGATGTAAATACAATGCTTTTACAATATATAATTGATTCAAAATATTGTAAAAGCATTGACATATAAAGATACAATGCTTTTACAATGTCATTTAACAACTGACACAATTTCAATCCATCGAAGTAAGGAAAAGGACTATACTAACAACATAATTCCATAAGCAATCCATAAATACTTATGTGACAAGGTTCTGCTAATATAGAGTCCTCTTAAACTTCAAGATTTTCCAAACTGCTTTAGCTAATATAACCCCTTAATATCTGTAAAATTAAGAAAAATAGTATGTTGGAATCTCATAGGTAATGGTTTAGACAAAATATAATTATGCATGAAAGTTTAACTTCATGATACAACTGAAAAAATTCTAACATCCCTATGTTGCTTAACCTTCACTGAATTATCTGATAGTGATTCAATAATTTTAGTGAAGCTGAATTGAGATGTCGTAGTAACATTTTGTAATGCCCGAAGTCCCGTTAAGGTGGACTAGCACCCATTGCCGATAAATCTCAGGAGAACCAACTTGTATCCATTTGTTTCCTTTATATATTATAAAGGATTTCTTCATTCAACATGCCTTTAAGAAAGTAAATAGTAATAACAAGCCAAAAGGAAATACATATGGCTAGGCCATTTGGGCCACGTTGTCTAAAGTACAAGACATGACCACACTTTAATTTACATAGTCTATAAAGCCTCTAGATAGGGAAAAGTATCTAATAAGGATTGGGATAGGCCCCGTCTCGAATAACTCTACAATACAAAAATATAAGCTCTAGACGTACAATGCTCTGAGAAAACCTGGAGCTTGGTAACATTAGATGGATATCCTATACTCTTACAGGGGAGAGCTACTAGTACCTGCACCTGCAGTATGAGATTCAGGTCCCCCGTAAGGGACCAGTATGAGGTAATGTACTGAATATGCAATGCAAGAAATACGATATATAAAGTAACAACTCAAATGAAACTATGCACTGGTGTACGATAAGAGACCACCTTTAGTTGTACTGTGGGATCATGTACGTTATGTTCTTTTTATTACTTTATCTTTACTGTATAATCTGTGGACAA
>JAOTQR010123727.1:0-23384 GCA_025774065.1 Solanum ossicruentum
TTTATGATGCTAAAACATGGGCCAAAGTTACACCCTTAACACGGACTTTATTCATAATCGAACTTGGACAAATTCAAAGTCGAGCCTCGTCTCCGTTTAGCTAGCAAATTTAAGCTAAGCACGTAGGTGACTCACCTGCTAGCTTCCCATGTCCTATAAGCACCTCAATTGTCTCACTTTATTTAAGGCTGTAATCTTCTCAATTCGGCACAAAACATGTATACACTCGACCCTCTTAAGCGTTGGATGCACATATAGCCCATTAACACGAGATTCAAGCACTTTTAAAAATTGGCGCTAATTTGACCAAACCATATCATGCTTCATTTGAATTGTACTAGTATTGTAAGGTGTGGGGTATTACAAGTCTCTACCTCGAGGGCACCGTGATGGTATGGTGGAGTTGGATATAGGGGGACATTGAAAGAGGTACCTGCTCTATTGGCACTTGGGCAAAGTTCAAGGCAAAACTCAAGAAGCAGTTCTACCCCAGCAATGTGGAAGAAGAGGCTCGGGGAAAGATGAGGTGACTGTAGCACAAAGGGAGCATACGGGAGTACGTGAAGGAGTTCACTGAGGTACATCTTGAGATCCCTGATGAAACAACCCCAAAAAGTGTCGAAAAATGTGCCTCGGAAGTGCCCAAAATTGTAATTTCCATATACATCAAAATTCGTGCGTGAGATCAAAAGTTCGACGTTATATTCTTATTTAGTGGGTCAAAATTAGGGTGGAAATATGTCTAACCATGATTATAGAGCAACCGTATTAAAATTCAAAATTCTCAAAATGCAAATTCTAGAGTGGAATCCGCGTCAGTTCTGTGACATGCCTCTGTATAGAAAAGTGTTTATTTTTTGACTCGGTCCAAGGCTTTTAAGTCTTGTGCCTAAGTGTTCCCAAATATGAAAATACCTACACTTAGCTATTTTTCACCATCATATCATCCTAAACATTCCCCAATACTCAGTCAAATACTTAGCCAAATTTTTCACTCCTAAATTCAAGTCTCAAACCCTCATCGGAACTAAGGATTTCCTTCAAGGTTCTTCTTCAAGCTTCAAGTCTCCACCTCCAATCTTCACCAAGTTCATCTCTAAGCTAAGGTATTTGGGTTTCTTTCATAAGTTCCTTTTACCCATGATACCCAAACTTTCTTTTACTCTAATTTGCATGATTTCAAGTTGATTTACAGTTAGGTCTATCTTATTATGAAAATCACTGCACACTATGTTGAAGCTCATGAAATTGTGACTGTTTTGCTATATTTTGGGTTATGAAACCAAGGTCTATTGTAAGATTTGGTGAAGGATTTTGACGTGAATTGCTTGAGGGTGTTACCAAGTATCCATGGGAGGTTTTACATTGCATTTTCTAGCATGATTTCACTCTTGAATTGCATGGTTTTACACTAGCATTATATACCTTCTAAGTGTTTGATAAAATGTACGGTTATGGTTTTCTTAAGGAATTGAAGGTCCAATGCATGTCTTATGAGTTGCATGACTATATGATGATGGTATGATAATGATATGATGAAATGAATGCATGTATATGGTGCTCTCTATGTAGTGTTGGAATGTCACCATGCCCTACCCAGGGGTTGTGCATCGGGTAACCTTGTTGGGGTTTGTAACCATCAACCTATCGGGCGGTTTGTACTTCGGCACCAAGGGTGGTAGGATGCGATGATCCACCAACCTTGTTAGGGGTTTGTACCCATTAACCTATCGAGGGGTTTGTACTTCGGCACCAAGGGTGGTAGGATGTGATGATCCACCAACCTATTGATGGGGTTTGTACCTCAATCACCAAGGGTGGTAGGGTGTGATGCTCTACCAATAGTTAATGGTCTCTTCTTAAACATATGTTCTATTCTATGTAAGCATGTTTTACTGAAGTATTAATCATGCATGTCATATTGCTACAATGTTATCTATTGCTTATCTCTTTGCATTTTTTATTATGATGCCTTTCTATTGTTGCATTGCATTGTACATACTTAGTACATTCAAACGTATTAATGCATACTCTATGCCTACGTGATATCACCATGTAGGAACCGATATTCAAGTTGATCATCCTCCTCCTCTATGTGGCTAGTACGACTTCTATCAAGCTTGTTGATGAATCCTCCATTCGGGGGACGTTACTTATGATCTCTTACTATGTATTAAGACTTTCTCTCTTTGACTTATGTATTGACTATGAGGGTGAGCCCTATTGCTTTATCTTGGCCCGCGCTCCTTTCTATGTAATAGAGGTATTTTTGGACATGCTATGTATCTATGTTATGAGCTTGACTCTATCAACTCTTGTTGTTCATGGCTATGAAAATGTTCCCTTAGTCCCTGTTGTCCCAATTTACTATTTCTTAATGCATTCTATTGCTTCTGCTACCAAGGATGTGTAATGATATGCTATGAGGCTTGTTTGGGGTTCCTTCAGGTTCCCCATTCGCCAATCACGTCTAGGCCCTAGGCTTGGGTCGTGACATAGGTGGTATCAGAGCACTAGGTTGTTAGATCCTCGGAGTCCAACATGCCACGTTGATTAGAGTCTTATTCATGGTTGTATTGTGCACCACAACTATGTGTAGGGGGCTATTAGTCATTCCAGGAGATGTTTCCCTTCTTCATGTTTTAAGTCATGCTATAGAGTTGAAGTAAGATTTTTCCCTAACAATTGTTCTTTGCTATGCTGGATCATGCCTAATGCGAGGGGAAGAGAGCCCGCACGCTCGAGGAGCAACCAGCCAATGGAGAGCTTGGGGATGCTCTCACCTTCCTTGCACAAGTGCTGGCTAATCAAGCCAACCAAAGGGCCCAAGACCCTCATGCTCTTATACCAGCCTCTCGGGTGAGAGACTTCATGAGAATGAATCCCCCAGAATTCCATCGGTCAAAAGTGAGTGAGGACCCCCAAAATTTCATTCATGAGGTCTACAAAATTTTATCTATCATGGGTGTTGGGCCGAATGAAAAGGCGGAGTTGGTGGCATACCAACTCAAAGGGGTAGCTCAAATATGGTACAACCAATAGAAAGGAGAGACGAGAGTTGGCTATGTGGTACTTTGGGAGGAGTTCAAAATGGATTTCCTTAATTGGGTCTTCCCTCTTGAGCTTAGGGAGGCTAAGTTGGTGGAATTTATGAATTTGAGACAAGGATCCATGAGTGTGAGGGAGTATTCCCTCAAGTTTACCCAACTTTTGAAATATACTCTACATTTGGTGGCCGACTCAAGATCTAGGATAAACAAATTTGTGATGGGTGTATCCGACTTGGTTGGTGAAGAGTGCCGGACCGTCATGTTGATTAGTGACATGGACTTGTCATGTTTGATAACCTTTGCCGAACAAATAGAGGGGGAAAGTCGAGGAAGAGGAGGGGCCATGAGGCTAAGAGGGCTCATCTTGAGGGAAAGTTCCAAAAGGGTGTCCAGATCCACCAAGGTCAAGGTTCCTCTCATGCTCCCAATCGAGGGTTTGCCAGTGACTTCCCAAGGCCCCAAGGTGTTGGCATTGTGGTTCCTAATAAGGTGTAACCTAAGTGTGGTAAGAGGCATAGGGGCCCATGCTTGAGAGATACTAATGCATGCTTTGGTTGTGGGTAAGTGGGTCATAAAAAGATGGATTATCCCGAGATTGCAACAAGGGCAAAAAGGTTCGTCTACAAGGTGCTAATGCAGTTCTTTTGGGGAGAGGTGGTTGACAAGATGGTGCCCCAAGGCACAATTGATTTCATGCTTTGCATGGGAGGCAAGGGGTTGATGAAGTACCCGATGTTGTCACCGGTATGTTGAAAATCTTTGACTTTGATGTGAATGCATTGATTGATCCGGGTGCCACTTTTTCTTTTGTTACCCCCTTTGTGGCCCAAAAGTTCCATGCTGACACCAAGTTGTTGCATGATTTCTATGAGGTGTCTATTCTTATTGGAGCATCCATTATTGCTAGAAAAGTTTATAGAAGTCGTCCTATTTGCATTTTGCATAAAATCTTACCTTGTGATCTTGTTGAGTTAGACATCGTGGATATTGATATTATTCTTGGGATGGATTGGTTGCATGCTTACTATGCTTCTATTGATTGTAGAACCCATAGGGTCAAATTTTAATTTCCAATGAACCCGTCCTTGAGTGGGAAAGTCAAGATATGGTGGTCAAGGGTAGATTCATCTCTTGCATTAAAGCCCGTAAGTTAATCTCTAAGGGGTGTCTTTACCATCTTGTGAGGGTTAGGGATGTGGAGTCTAAAGTCCTCCCCATAAAGTCGGTTCCGGTTGTAAATGAGTTTCTTTATGTCTTCCCAAATGACCTTCCCGGTGTTCCTCCTGAAAGAGAAATAGACTTTGGCATAGACCTCCTCCCCGATACTCAATCCATCTCTATTCCCCCTTACCATATGGCCCCAGCGGAATTGAAGGAACAATTGAGGAACTTGTTGGAGAAGGGATTTATTAGACCTAGCCAATCACCTGGGGGTGCTCCGGTGTTATTTGTGAAAAAGAAGGATGGGTGTTGCCTCGCAGCACATGCAAGTGCACGTGGTCAAAACAAGTAATATAGTGGCCTTATCTAAAGGACCGGATTCTCGAACCCAAGGGATTTAATATAAATTATTTAATATTCTAAGTTATAATCTTAAAAAGAGCTAAAGAATTTATTTAAGAAATTATGTACTAAAATAACCACACTTAAAACTAAATTAATAAATGCTGCAAATAAAATGAGATCTTCTTTTATCTTTTATATTATTTATCCAAATATTGTGAGATTCCGGGATTGTAACCTCAACGATCCCATAATAATTTTAAAATTAGTACTTATGTTTGGGCAATAGATTATTGATTCACTGGGTTGAAATTACCAAATAGGGGCTGCACACCTTCATTTGCCTATTCCTATCGTTTGCCTAACTACATCGTTGAGCGGGGATAAACAATACAATAGAAACACATTAATAATATCTTCCTATATATTAAATCAAGTTTGGTGTAAAGGTAGTTGTTACAAGTCTCCAATACACAAATCAATCTCATATTTTAATTGAACAAGCTCCTTATATTATTATGTTCTTCAGCATTCCAACATCTTTCGAATTCACAATGCTAAACATATTCATTTCCATAGGTGATCAAACTAAGAAATGTAGATTTAAATAATATAAAAATAATCATAAATACCTATTCATAATCATTGAGAACTTAAATATTAACATATTTTCTATGGCTACAATCCCAGAAAATGGGAAGATTAGCCACTCATGCTAATCATACACACAAATGTTATAAAGAAATATAAAAACATGCTAAAATAAAGATAAAAATTGACCAAAAATAGTCTCCTACAGTGCCCAGCCGCCTCACAAGCTTAAGCAAAACTTAGAACAAAAGATAATTAGAGTTGTAGGTTTTTCACGACTTATATAGCCCACAAAATCTGACTCTTTACGTATTTTTTCTTAAGTCTATGATGCAGAATATTATTATTTTAATCAAATTCTGTGTATAATGTTGACTGAACTAAAAAGTCACCTTTTTCACACTAGTGTGCAACGCGCACTAGTGTGATTTAGGTTACTTTTTCATCAACCAGAATTAGTTATACGTCAAATGAAACCCTCCCCTTTCTGCTCACTTCAATAACAGCTCATCTAGTAGCGGAGGAAGAAAAAGATGGTGGCACCTATTGCGGGTATTGCAGGGCTATTGTTACTTTCTGGTATTTCTAAAGGGATTTCGAAACGACGCGTCTTGGTCGCGGACTAAGTGTTTGAAATTTTTCTTCCCTATTTTCTTGTGCGGGTTGTATTGTTTTGCTCCGGGTCTCATTCCAAAATCTTAAAATCTGAAAATAAAAACACAAACCCAAAGCGTAATTTGTTCAATGTTAACATAATACACAATATCTTATTAAAAATACCTAAAACTTTATGGATTTACCCTCAAACTTAACTTTATTTATGGGACTTTGGTTTATTTAGGCATTTAAATATGCCTAAGATCAATGGGTCCCTTAGGATGTGTTTTGACTACCCACAACTCAATAGGGTCACCATCACGAATAGGTATCCTCTTCCAAGGATTGATGATTTGTTTGACCAATTGCAAGGGGCTAGCCATTTCTCTAAGATTGATCTTCAGTCTAGCTATCTTAAAGTGAAGCTGAGGGAGTGTGACATTCCCAAGACGGCTTTCTGGACTAGATATGAGCACTATGAGTTTGTTGTGATATCTTTTGGATTGACCAATGCACCAAATATCTTTATGGAGCTAATGAATAGGGTCTTTAAACCCTACCTTTCTTCCTTTATTATGGTCTTCATTGATGACATTTTGATCTATTTTCATGGCGAGGAGGAGCATAGGGATCATTTGATGGTTGTGTTGCGAAGATTGAGGGAGGAGCAATTGTATGCTAAATATGAAAAGTGTGAATTTTGGTTGAGGGAGGTTGCCTTCCTAGGGCATGTGGTGTCAGGGGATGGTATTAAGGTGGATCCAAAGAAAACTGATGTGATTAGAAATTGGCCTAGATCATTGACCCTGTCGGACATTAGAAGTTTCTTGGGTTTAGCGGGCTATTATCGAAGGTTTGTGAATGGGTTCTCTTCTATTGCTTTTCCAATGAAAAAATTAACTCAAAAGAAGGCCAAGTTTGTGTGAACCGATGAATGTGAGAGGAGCTTCCACAAATTGAAAGATAAGCTTGTATCCACTCCTATATTGTCACTACCGGATGGGGTTGAGGGATTTGTGGTATATTGTGATGCTTCCTAGGTTGGTTTGGGTTAGGTGTTGATGCAAAATGGTAAGGTCATAGCCTATGCTTCTAGACAACTCAAGGTACATGAAAGGAACGACCCTACCCATGATCTAGAGTTAGCCGCCGTGGTGTTTGCATTAAAGATTTGGCGGCACTACTTGTATGGGTGCATGTAGATGTGTTCACCGATCATAAGAGCCTCCAATATGTCTTCACTCAAAAGGAACTTAACTTGAGAGAAAGGAAATGGTTAGAGCTTCTTAAGGACTATGATATGAGTGTGCATTATCATCCGGGTAAGGCAAATGTGGTGGCGGATGCCTTGAGTAGGGTGTCCATGGGCAGCTTAACTCATGTTGATGGTAGTGAGAAAGGGATGGCTAGGGAGGTGCATCGGTTGGCTAGGTTTGGAGTTAAGTTGGAAGAGGATGGTAATAGTGGTGTAGTTATTGTTGATGGCTCTAAGTCTTCTTTGATTGATGAGGTGATGGAAAAACAAGATCTTGATCCCTCCTTGTTAGAATTGAAGGCCTTGGTGAAAGAGGGTAAGATGGAGGTTTTCTCCCAAGGGGGAGATGGTGCCCTTAGGTACAAGGTAGGTTGTGTGTACCATGTATTGATGGTTTGATAGAAAGGATCCTTGATGAGGCCCATGACTCTTTCTTATTCTATCCATCCCGGTTCCACCAAAATATATAGAGACTTGAGGGATGTGTATTGGTGGGTAAGTATGAAGAGGGACATTGCCAAATTCGTTTCCAGTTGTGATACTTGTCAACAAGTCAAAGCGGAATATCAAAGGTCGGGTGTCCTAACCCATGACATTAAGGTTCCTACTTGAAAGTGGGAAGCGATAAATATGGATTTTGTGGTTGGGTTGTCCAAGACTAGAAAGGGTTTTTATTCCATTTGGATTGTGACTGATAGGATGACAAAATCGGCTCACTTTCTACCAGTTAAGACCACATTTGGGGTTGAAGATTATGTAATGTTTTACATTCATGACTTGGTAAGGTTGTGTGGGGTTCCTGTGTCCGTTATATCAGATTTGGGGTGCAATTTACTTTACATTTTTGGAGATCTTTCTAAAGGGTTCTTAGTGCTAGAGTTAAGCTTTCTACAACCTTCCACCCTCAAACGGATGGCCAAGCTGAGAGAACCATCCAAAACCTTGAGGATATACTTAGAGCATGTGTGTTGGAGCTTAAAGGTAGTTGGGATGATCATCTTCCATTGATTGAGTTTGCCTACAACAATAGCTATGATTCTAGCATCGGTATGACTCCTTTTGAGGCTCTCTATGGTAGATGTTGTTGATCACGGGTCGGATGGTTTAAGGTTGGTGAGATGACTTTGTTGGGACCAGATCTGGTTATGGAGGCTCTTGAGAAGATTAGGATGATTAGGGAAAGGTTGAAGATGGCCATAAGTAGTCAAAAATCCTATGCTGATGTAAGAAGAAGAGACCTTGAATTCAAAGTTGGTGATTGGGTTTACCTAAAGGTTTCACCCATGAAGGGTGTGGTCCATTTTGGTAAGAAGGGCAAGTTGCGCCGAAGGTATGTTTGTCCTTATGAGGTGATGAGTATAGTTGACAAGGTAGCTTATGAGTTGAGGTTACCTAGTGAGATGGAATTAGTTCATCCGGTGTTTCATGTGTCCATGTTGACGAAATGTGTGGGTGATCCGAATTCTATTGTGCCTCTTGATGTTGTGGGTGTGGTTGAGGATAATTTGACATATGAAGAGATTTCGGTTCAGATTTTGGATAGGCAAGTGAAGAGGTTGAGAAACAAAGAGGTGACTTCCATTAAGGTCCTTTGAATGAATCAACAAGTTGAGAGTACTACTTGGGAGGCCAAAGCTGACATGCAAAAGCGACATCCTTACCTTTTCCACTCCACTACCTAAGGTATTGAGCTAAGTCCCTCATTTGATCTCAAGTCTTAAGTTCAGCCCTATATCATTGTATATGTTCATGTTTAAATTGACAAGTTCATATTGATTTTACATTTATGATGAAATTTTTAAAATGATGTTTAAGTGCATTGCTGCATCTCTATGTGGGATGAAATTGTCATGTTTGTGCATCTCATATATGCCTCTTTGACATTCGCCGACGAATGTTCCCAAGGGGGAGATATTGAAACAACCCCAAAAAGTGCCTAAAAATATACCTCAAAAGTGCTCAGAATTGTAATTTCTATATATCTCAAAATCCGTGTGTGATATCAAAAATTCGATTTCATATTCTTGTGCAGGGGGTCAAAATTAGTGGGGAAAGTGTCTAACCCCGATTATAGAGCAACCGTACTAAAATTCAAAATTCTCAAAATGTAAATTCCATAGAGGAATCCGCGTCACTTCCGCGACGCGCCTCTGTATAAAAAAGCGTCTGTTCTTTTGACTCAGTCCAAGACTTTTAAGTCTTGGGCCTAAGTGTTTCAAAATGTGAAAATACCTATACTTAACCATTTTTCACCATCATATAATTCTAAATATTCCCCAATACTCAGTTAAACACTTAGCTAAATTTTTCACTCCTAAAATGAAGTCTCAAACCCTCATCAGGAACTAAGGATTTCCTTCAAGGTTCTTCTTCAAGCATCAAGTCTCCACCTCCAATCTTCACCAAGTTCATCTCTAAGCTAAGGTATGTGGATTTATTTCATGGGTTCCTTTCACCCATGTTACCCAAGCTTCCTTTTACTCTAATTTGCATGATTTCAAGTTGATTTACAATTGGGTCTATCTTATTATGAAAATCACTACACACTATGTTGAAGTTCATGAAATTGTGACTATTTTGCTATGTTTTGGGTTATGAAACCAAGGTTTATTGTAAGATTTGGTGAAGGATTTTGATGTAAATTGCTTGAGGGTATTATCAAGTATCTAATGGAGGTTTTACATTGCATTTTCTAGCATGATTTCACTCTTGAATTGCATGGTTTTACACTAGCATTACACACCCTCTAAGTATTTTATAAAATATCCGATTATGGTTTCTTGAGGAATTGAAGGTCCAATGCATGTCTTATGAGTTGAATGACTATATGATGATGGTATGATAATGATATGATGAAATGATGATGAAATGAATGCATGTATATGGTGCTCTCTATGTAGTGTTGGAATGTGACCATGACCTACCCGAGGGTTGTGCGTCGAGAAACCTTGTTGGGGGGTTTGTACCCATCAACCTATCGGGGGGTTTGTACTTCAGCATCAAGGTTGGTAGGGGGCAACGATCCACTAACCTTGTTTGGGGTTTTGGAGGGGTTTGTACTCCGACACCAAGCGTGGTAGGGTGCGATGATCTACCAATCTATTGATGGGGTTGGCACCTCAATCATCAAGGATGGTAGGGTCTACCAATCTTACACATATGTTCTATTCTGTGTAAGCATGTTTTACTTAAGAATTAATCATGCATGCCATATTGCTACAATGTTATCTATTGCTTAGCTCTATGCGTTTTGATTATGATGCCTTTCTATTGTTATATTGCATCCTACATACTTAGTACATTCAAACGTACTAACACATACTTTATGCATACATGATGTCACCATGTAGGAACCGATTTTCAAGTTGATCCTCCTCCTCCTCCACATGACTAGTACAACTTCGATCAAGCTTGTTTTTGAGTCCTACATTGCGGGGATGTTACTTATAATCTCTTACTATGTATTAAGACTTTCTCTCTTTGACTTATGTATTGACTATGAGGGTGAGCCCGATTGTTTTGTCTTGGCCCCCGCTCTTATCTATGTAGTAGAGGTGTTGTTGGACATGCTATGTATTTATGCTTTGAGCTTGACTCTATCGACTCTTGTTGTTCATGATATGAAAATGTTCTCTTAGTCCCAGTTGTCCCAATTTATTATTTCTTAATGCATTTTATTGCTTTCGCAAACAAAGATGTGTAATAATATACTACGAGGCTTTTTGGGATTCCTTCGAGTTCCCCATTCACCAGTAACGTCTAGGCCCTAGGCTTGGGTCGTGAAACTCACTATCCTCATAAAGAAGCTTTCTTTGCCTTCATGGATGGTTTACAGCAGTGGGCTATACTTGCCAAAGACAGGGGGATCAAGACTTGACCATCGCTATTTCCCAAGGCAAAGGGATCCAAGGAGCACAAAGTTGGCGAGAGACCCCCGCTCAAATGCTTCTTTTGTGATGGACCATATAAGGCAAGGGAATGCCCTAAGAGGTCCAAACTCTTAGCATAAATCGAGGAGCGTGAATGGGAGGAAGAGAAGATAGGAGCCCTACGACTCCTTAGTGCGATCAAGGTAAAGGTGGAGGTACCCAAGAATGAAAAGAAGGGAAGGTTGTTTGCGGAAGCCAAGATTAGAGGGCACACGTGAAGGCACTAGTTGACATGGGAGCCACTAACAACTTTCTCATCCTGCAAGAATCCAAGAGGATGGGCATCCACAAGGAAAAGGATGCAGTTGGCTTTAGGGAGTCAATTCTAAATTGACTGAGACCTTTGGAGTTGCTCGAAGTGTAAAGGTTAGTTTGGGAGATTGGAATGGCCACATCAATTTCTATATTGTTACCGTGGACGATTGTCCATTTGTCTTGGGTATTGAGTTCATGGACCAAGTTAAGGTTGTCCCCATCCCCTTTGCAAACTCATTCTGCATCTTGGAGAAAGGTAACACTTATCTAGTATTACTAGATTGGGAAACCCGACACCAGGATAAGCAGATGTCGGCCATACAACTCTCCAAAGGTGTAAAGAAGAAAGAGCCAACCTACCTCGTAGCCTTGAAGGAAGAAGCAGGCGTTCCTCCCACCGAAGATCTTTCTCAAGGAGTTACTTATGTCTTGGAAGGATTTAAGGAAGTGATGCCACCTAAGTTGCTGAAGAAGTTACCACCAAAGAGAGAGGTGGATCATAGAATAGAGCAGGTACCAAGTGCCACCCTGCCAGCAGTAGTGCCATACCGCATGGCATCTCTGGAGCTTAAAGAATTATGGAGGCAATTGAAGGAGTTGATGGACATGGGGTATATTCATCCATCAAAACACCCTATGGAGCCCTGATCTTGTTCCAAAATGGGTCACTTTGGTTATGCATCGACTATCGGGCGCTTAACAAGATCACAGTAAAGAACAAATACCCGATCCCTCTTGTTGCTGATCTCTTTGATCAACTTGGCCAAGCACAGTGGTTCGCTAAGTTGGATCTACAGTCTGGCTATTACCAAGTAAGAATTTGTTGAAGGTGATGAACCGAAGACAACATGCGTCATGAGGTATGGTTCATATGAATTTCTTATGATGCCTTTTGGACTCACAAATGCACCAGCAACATTTTGCACCCTTATGAACCGAGTCTTTCAACCGTTCTTAGACAAGTTCATGGTGGTGTACTTGGACGACATTGTCATATATTAGTAACACTTTGGGAGATCATGTAAATCATTTGACACAAGTCTTTCAAGTACTCAGGGAGTACGAGTTGTATGTGAAGAAAGAGAAATGTGCCTTTGCTCAACGGGAGGTCACCTTCTTAAGGAACATTTTTGGAGAGGGCAAACTACGGATGAATGAGTCCAAGGTTCGAGCCATTCAAAAATAGGAGCCACCAAGGAAGGCGTCAAAACTTCGTTCTTTCCTTGGATTGGCTAACTATTATAGGAAATTCATTAAGGACTATTCTGCAATAGTCGCTCCCCTCACCGACCTGTTGAAGAAGAACCAGACCTGGGGTTGGGAGCAGAAGTGCCAAGCAGCATTCGAGAAGCTGAAAGAAGCCATGATCCTTTGGCCTCACTCGACCACACCAACCATATTAGGTGTAGACAGATGCTTCAGACTTTGCACTAGGAGGGGTCCTAATGTAAGAGGGTCATCCGGTAACTTATGAGAGTCGTAAGCTTAATGATACGGAGAAGCACAACACGGTCAGGAAAAGGAGATGACGGTCGTAGTGCATTGCTTGAGAACATGGGACATTATCTACTGGGCACAAAGTTTGTGGTAAAGACAAATAATTTTGCCCCAAGCTAGTTCCTTAAGCAGAAAAAACTAACAACGAAGAGGTAAGGTGGCAGGCCTTCTTGGCAGAGTTCGACTTCGTGATGGAGTACAAGCCAGGCAAGAGTAATATGGTGGTCGATGCACTGTGTAGAAAGGCCGAGCTTGCCTCCATCGCTAGCCCAAGTTTTCCTTTGGTCGATCGTATAAAGGAGGGACTAGAACATAACCCACAAGCCAAGAATTTGATGGGTTTGGCAAGTTAGGGGAAAACGCCCCAATTCTGGCTTGAGGATAGGGTGCTCATTACCCATGGAAACTGGGTATATATGTCAAAATAGGGAGGCTTAAGGAAGGAGATCATAAAGGAGTGCCACGTTTCAAGGTGGGCAGGTCACCTTGGAGTTTTGCGGACAATGTCATTCATCAAGCAAGCTTACTATTGGCCCCAGATGAGGGACTTATCTTGTGTGCCAACAAGACAAGGTAGAATAGCATCCCACTACTAGTCTATTAGAGCCATTACCAGTTATTAAGAGACCATGGGAGAGTATCTCCATGGATTTCATCACATGTCTGCCGAAGTCAGAAGGATACAGCAACATAATGGTCGTGGTGGACAGATTCAGCAAGTACGGAGTATTCATACTAACCCCAACCAAGTTTAATGCTGAGGGTGCTGCCAGATTATTATTCAAACATATGCTGAAGTATTGGGGCATACCAAAGACCATAGTCCGCGATCGGGACACGCGCTTTACAGAAAGGTTTTGGATGAAGCTCTTTAAAATCATGGGGTTTGAGCTCAAGTTTTCTACAAGCTTTCACCCACAGACTGATGGCCAAACCAAAAGGGCAAATGCTTTGGTAGAGCTATACTTGAGGTAGTATGTCAGTGCCAACTAGAAGTATTTGGCCAAGCTTCTTGACATTGCCCAATTTTCTTATAACTTGCAGAAAAGTGAATCAACTGGGTTGAGTCCATTCAAATTAGCGATGGGTCAACAACTAATGACACCACAAACTATGGCCATTGATTATAAAGGGCTAAATCCTACAGCATACAAGTTTGCCAAGGGTTGGCATGAGAAGTTCGACTTGGCAAGGGCATACTTAGCAAAGGTTGCGCAGAAAATGAAGAAGTGGGTCATGCTAAAAGACGAAATTTGGAGTTCAAGGAAGGCGACTTAGTTATGGTAAAGCTCCTTTCTCATCAAAGCCAAAGGTTCACAAAGGTGCGTAAAGCGCTAGTAAGGCACTATGAGGGACCATTTCCTGTCAAAAAAAACATTGGTAAACTAGCCTATCGCTTGACTTTAGCCTCGCACTTGGAGATGCATATTATTTTTCATGTGAGCCTGCTGAAGTCATACCTTCAAGATAAGGATGATCCAAACTGAGGTGAGTTAAAAAGAGAACCTACAGCCATCACCACGGTGCTTGGGCGAGAAGTTGAGGAAATTCTTTCACATTAAGTCATTTCAAGATGCGAGAGTCATCCGAGCAATACAGAGTACTTTGTAAAATGAAAGGATCTCCCGACAGTGAGGCAAGCTGGGAACGTGACCTTGTATTATGGGGCTACCAGGATCTGATCGAGGCATATAAGAAGGAAGTACCGAGGACGACGCCACATTGAGTGGGCGAGGACGTGACGGACCACTCAAATTCTTCCCCAAAATACTTTAGAAACGTCCATAATAAGGCGGAGCACTCCAAGATTGTGGATCTTGAAAGAGAGGCTTAGAAGGTTCTAGAGCATCCAAGATTGGTGTAGAGAATTCTTGCCTCTGTAAATATCTTAGATATTTTGGTAGAGTTTTCTAGAGACTCATTTGTAGCTATTGGATCAAATTGATCCTAGCCGTCTATTGAGGAGGTGGAGTAGTATAGATACCAACCCATGGTATTCATTTTCACTATCCAAGCAAAGCAAGTCGTATACAAAGCATTGTAAAGCATTCAAGAGTTCAATACAAAGTTTCTTTGTTTGTAACTCAAGAGTTCAAGTTCCTTCATATGATCTTTAGCTTAGTGTTTCAACATTCTGCTAAGAGTTAAGAGTTAGCTGACTAGCAACATGAGCGAAAATGTTTGCTAGGTCGCATAGTACGTTGGAATTACGACCAAGTCTGTGACAAGGACCATAGGTGCCTTCACGGTTCGTATGTCACCTCAGGGGCTGTGAGGCCCACCATGGCCTTACACTTGGAGTGATGAGCATGGGCAGAAGACATGGCCAAGGAATTGAAGCAAAACTAACAAAGGCATGTCCCACGGTTGCTCTTACGAATCATGGACATCAACACGAACCAGGTTGTGCAGCGTTAAAGTGACGTGAAGCTGAGGAGTCACTATCAAATATTACTAAAATTCATACAAGTGGAGTGAGACAGGGCCTATCACAGGCCGTGTGACCAGCCATGGACTGTGACTTAGGCTGTGACGCTGGCAAGTAATATTCTAGCAAAGAAAAAATCAAAGGAAAGGGTAACAAACCAGTTCATGGGTCGTTGAACCTCACACGACCCGTGTCGTTATACGTGAAGTGAGGATGAAATTTTGCAGACAAGTGTTGCCACATGGATCGGTTCATGATCTATTTAGTGTCTCACGGGCCGGTATGGCCCATATCCATGACAACGTTATTTTTCTTATTTTAAGTTGGATTAGGTATTCTGTGTATATATATATATATATATAATTTTTATTTCATTTTTACATTGTCTAGGACTGCTGGAGACAAAGAACACGAGAAGAATGCTATTTTGCTTTCAATTTCATTGAACTTTTGGATTTCAGTTATCTTACTTGAGATTGTAATCTGTGGATTAATTACTTCTTCAATAGTAAGTTCTTTATTATGAATTCTTCATATTATTGTGGGAAATCATTCTTAAATATGCTAGGCTAAAGCCACAACTAGGGTTGTGGGAACCATGACAAATAAATAAGTTAGACGAATTTGGGGTGAATCTTAGGATTGATTATCGTATATATCATAGTATTCTTCACTTTAACTTCCTCCTTATGAGTCTATGCATTAGGGTAAGCTTGTATTCGTTACATGCCCGAAAGGGATGTAGTGATTAGGAAAAGAGTTCTACGACAGAAATTCGGGGTTTTTAACCTAGTCTAAGTACTTGAGACCGGAAGGTGAGAGTATTCTGGGGTCTATAACAAGGGTTAAAAAGTATACATTATGAGACCGAAAGGTGATGAATGAAATGCATCTAAGAAGGACTGAAAGGTCAATTAGGTGTTACATAACTTATTAGATCTTGTATACGCAATCATGAATGGGTTTACCATATAAACTCGACCATCGTAATTGATGTCATGGGGAACACAAGCCTAGACTCGCATTAATTTTTTGAAATCCAGTAGTCTTTGTACTCTTTTGTTACTTTATTGTAATAATTTAATTTTCAAAAACCACAAGCCCCCATTTACTTTATGTATGTTTATTTGGAAATAGATATTACATCTGAAAAAAGTGCATAGATTTATTCTCACTCATTCCCTGCGGGATCGAACTCAACTCTTGTTGAATTTTATATTTGATCAGTGATCGCTTTACTATTCCTCTTGGAGTGTAAATTTGGACGTATCAAATTTTGGTGTTGTTGCCGAGGAATACGGTGAAGTAATAATCTATTAGTTGCTACTTTCAGTGTGTAATATTAGTCCCTGATTTTACTTTTATTTCTTGTTTTTATTCTGTGTAGGAAGCCACTATTTCATCCCAAACACCCGAAGTAAGGGTGAAACACTTATTCCCTATGACCCCAAGCTTACTAAGTTAATCCGTAGAATTGATGGCCAAGAACGCGATGCAACAAGAAGAGAGAGTTGGCGGTGAATCCTGCAGGATGGGGAAATGACGATCCGGGTGAAGGACCTTGCTGGTAATAGGGTGCCACCAACAACACTACTTTGATAGATACCTCTTGTTCCACCCCTACATTAGTAACCCGGTGTGAGACCTCAAGGTCCCTAGCAGCCCCAAGCAGCAAATGACGATGATGGAGGTGTTGGGACCACTGGAGCAATAGTGCTTCCCGTACTGCCTGCAGGTATCAAGTTCACTATCACTAAAACTATACTGCAAATGCTACAGTTGAAGGGATCCTTCAATAGAGCAGCAACTAAGGATGCAAATCATCATGTCATAAACCTCTTAGGGACATGCGAATCGTCCGAAATTCCTAGGGTCAGTCAGCAAGAACTCAGGTTATGATTATTTCTATTGTCTCTTTATGGTGAGGCGACAAAGTGGTTGAATGAGCTTCCACATGACTCTATCTGCACTTAGGGAGAGTTAAAAGAGGCATTCTTAGAGAAGTTCATCCCTGCATCGAGACAACTGAAGATCAAAGATGAGATTAGGTCTCACAAGAAACTGTCGAATGAAGAACTATATGAAACTTGGGAGAGATTCAAGTAGAAGCTTAAGCAGTGCCCCAATCACCATCTCATAGATGAGAACTTGAAAGCAATCTTCTATAGGTCTTGCGACTTTATGATGAAGCCTATCATTGATGCTGCTTGTAGAGGATCATACATGTCCAGAACGTTCCCAGACATAGTGGTGATCTTGAACTAGGTAGCCAAGAATAACAGGCCATGGTACACTAGAGATGGAGATTGCTCTGGGTTTATATTCGAGATGACTACTCAACAACGACAGAAAGAGGAATAACGGGATCAAGATATGGCCCATATGCAGACCTAACTGGACTTGTTGACGAAGCAACTACTAGATGGAGGCCTAGAAAAGGTGGATGCTATGGAAACAATGCCCAGGTATGATAATCAAGGCTATAATTATAATGAGGAGGTGAACTTCTTGGGCAGCTAGGGGGGTTACCGACCATTCAACTTTAGTAACGAAGGTCGAAACTATAGTTGTGAGAACTATCATAGAAACTGGCAAAACTAAGACTGTTGTAGGAATCGTGAGCGTCAAAATAATGGTCATGGAAACTCGAAATTAGAGGAAATGATGGCAAAGGTCCTTGACAAGGTAGAGTCCACTAAGGAAGGGGTGCGAGAGATGAGAGGAGAAATGTCCAACGTTTGGCAACTGATCGACTCACATTCCACCTCGATCAAGCAACTAGAGCAGCAGATGGGGCAACTTTCAGCCTCATTGAATCAGAGAAAAGCTGCGTAGCTTCCTAGTGACACTATTCATAACTCTAAAAATAATGGTCACTGTATGGCAGTAACCACGAGGACCGGTAAGGTATTTTCTAACCATGTTGTAGCCAGTGATGCAGGTATTGATAAAGCTGAAAGCAAGGTACCTGAACCTATGGAAGTGCATGTTGATGATGTGAGTGAAAAGATTAATATGGCACCAGCAAAGCCTGAAGTTGCTAAAGCTTCCCAAAAGTTAGACAAACCAGTAAGTTAGTCTCTAACGGACATTCCTAAGCCACCACCACCATTCCCACAAAGGTTGCAGAAGAAGGTTGAAGATGGCAAGTTTCAAGAATTCTTGTCTATGCTGAAGGAGTTGTCAGTGAATATCCCTCTAGTGGAAGCACTTGAGCAGATGCTAGGCTTCGCTAAGTTCATGAAAGACTTAGTAACTAAGAAGAGGACAATCATGATCAAGCCGGCAAACAATCTTCATCACTGTAGCGCCATTGCTACAAGATCCTTTGTTGAGAAAAAGAAAGATCCAGGAGCTTTCACTATCCCATGCAATATTGGAGCTTATGAATTTGCATGGGCTCTCTGCGATTTGGGTGCCAGCGTTAAATTGATGCCTTTGGCAGTTCACAAGTAGTTAGGCTTAGGAGCCCTCACACCCACTACAGTGCGGCTACTATGGCAGACAGATTAGTAAAATGGCCCGTGGGGATTTTGTGCGATGTGCTGGTCCATATGGGTAGGTTCATCTTTCCTACGAATTTTATCATTCTAGACTGTCAAGTGGATGTCAAGGTTTCCTTCATCCTTGGGAGACTATTTCTGGCGACTGGTCGGCAATTAGTAGATGTGGAGCATGGGGAGATTACCTTTAGATCAAACATTGAAGAGGTAAAGTTTAGTGTGTGCGCTTCAATGAAGAGACCCAAAGAGGTGGTTATAATGTCTGTTATAGATGTGGATGATAATTGTCTTTCTGAGATCCTGCTTGAAGAAAAGATGAGTATGGGCACACTAGGGGCGATGTTGATGAACTTCCCAGAGTATAGTATCAAGGGGTACAAAGATACTGTGAATGCATTGTAGAGCAGGAAACCAGACCATTTGTCCCCAAAAAGTTAGACTTGGACCTGCAGAACAGACCTACCCCGCTAGCCAAACCTTCTATCAAGGAGCCTCTGACTATGAAGCTCAAGGAGCTTTCCTAACACTTAAGGTATGCATTTTTGGGCACTAATAACACTTCCAGTGATTGTGGCTGCAGATCTTCAGGAAGACCAGGTGAAAGCATTGTTGGGGGTCCTCCAAAAGTTCAAAAGAGCTATTGGTTGGACCATTTCAGATATTATAGGGATTCCTCTAGGGATATGCACGCACAAAATCAAGTTAGAGGATAATTGTGTGCCAAACATTGAACACTAGCGTAGGTTGAATCCACCCATGCAAGAGGTGGTGAAAAAGGATATGATCAAGTGTCTAGATGTTGGTTCAATATACCCCATCTTTGACAGCAGGTGGGTTAGTCCAGTTAAATGTATCCCTAAGAAAGGGGGCATAATGGTGGTAGCCAATGATAAAATGAGCGCATCTCCTTGCGACCTGTTGCTGGATGGCGAGTGTGTATGGACTGCCAGAAGTTGAATAGCTGGACTTCAAAGAACCATTTCCCTATGCCCTTCATGGACCAAATGTTAGATCGATTGGCAGACAGAGTGTGGTACTGCTTCTTGGATGGTTACTCGGCTATAATCTAATATTTATAGCCCTAGAGGATTAGGAGAAGACCACTTTTACTTGCCCAAATGGGACTTTTGCCTTCAGGAGGATGCCTTTCGGGTTATGCAATGCCCCAGCCACCTTCCAGCGATGTATGATGTTGATCTTCTCCGACATGGTCGAAGACACCCTTGAGGCATTTATAGATGACTTTTCAGTAGTGGGTGATTCCTATAACGATTGTCTATTGAATCTTAGCAAGGCATTACAAAGTTGTGAGGAGGCAAATTTGGTGTTAAACAGGGAGAAATACCATTTCATGGTCATTAAGGGGATAGTCCTTGGCCATAAGATTTCTGATAAGGTCATAGAGGTGGATAAGACAAAGAATGGGGTTATAGAAAAGTTGCCACCTCCCATATCTATTAAGTGGGTCTAGAGTTTTCTTGGGCATGTGGGTTTCTACCGCCGGTTCATTAAAGATTTCTCCAAGATTGCACACCCACTGTGCAAGCTGTTGGAGAAAGATTCCAAGTTTCAGTTTGATGATAGCTGCCGGCATGCTTTGAGACCCTGATGCAAAAGTTGATCTCTGCACCTGTGGTAGTCACACATGACTGGGCCAAGGTTATGTGTGATGCGAGTGGAATTGTTGTGGTTGGTGCACGGGCAGAAGCACAACAAGATTTTTTACCCCTTCTACTATGCCAGTAAGACCCTCAATGATGCTCAAAGGAATTATATGGTGACTGAGAAGGAATTGCTGGCTGTGGTATACGCATTTGATAAGTTTAGGGCCTACTTATTGGGCATAAAAGTGATAGTGCACACCAACCATGCAGCCTTGAGATACCTTATGGCAAAGAAAGATGTTAAGCCGATAATTAAATGGGTTCTCCTGCTGCAAGAGTTTGACTTTGAGGTCCAAGACCGAAAAGGATCTGAGAATCAGGTAGCAGACCATTTGTCCAGGTTGGAGGATGAGTCAAGAGCAAAGGATTGGTTGAACATTGATGATTCCTTTCCTGATGAGCAGGTGTTGACATTCCGAAGGCACAACGTCGTGGCAACCCGTAGAAATAATTAAAATAACTTAAAAGAAATGGTGTTTTGGGAAAAATAGTTCAATTTTTGGTTTTTGGGAGTCGACACTGTTGACACCCAATTTTTACCCTCCACGGTGTCAAATTTATCATCGAGCTTTAGTTTTTATTTTAACAAATTCTTAAACTTAAAAAAAAAAGAAAAAAAAAATTAACGGGCGCGTGAGGGCTACGCGCCCGATATATCCCATTCCCCACTCCCCTTCTTCTTCATTCTCCCAATTTCCCAAACCCAAACCCTAACCCCGCCGCGCCACCGCCATTCCCCTTCCCCAAATCCCTATCCCGTTCCCATCCTCTCCTTCTTCATTTAATTTCCCTCCCTTCCCCAGAAACCCTCTCCCTTTCCCAGACCGCACTCCCATTCCCCAAATCCTTTCCCCGTTCCCAATCCCCATTCCCGTTCCCCTGCGTCTTCACCATTTCCCCATACCACGATTCCCTTCCCCAGAACTGATTTCCCTTTCCCCAGCGTCAACATTCCCATCCCGAACGGTCATCTCTTCAATCTTGTATTCAAACCTGGAATCATCCATATATATTCTCTCCTTCGTCTTTGTTTGGAGCAGGGACAGTGACCGGAAAAACTTCACAAAATCGAAAAGCCATCGAATCCTAGAAAACTTCAGCAAGAAAAGGAGGGAAATCCTGGTAAACTTGAGCAAACTTCAATTGCTAGGGGAATCATTCTAAAAATCAGAAACGTTTTCTGTCGATTTAGCGGTTCGGGAAATACCTAGAGGGGATCGATTTTGGGCGATGATGATATTGTTTCTATATCTGGGCTAATAAATTCAGGCTTAGGGAATGGCCAACTCGTATCTCGGCGTGGCAACACGGATGGCCGATGATTAAAATCTCTCTCGTGCAACCGATGTTCGCAGCCATGGCAGGGGTCAGTTTTCTCTTTTGCCTTGACATAACATACGTCTGAGCCTAGAAAATCATAGTAAAATCCCAAATCCTTAGTCATTTTATGTGAATTTCATCAAGTCTGAAATAAAGTTTCCTTCGTCGATTAGAAAGTCAGAACAGTTTTGAAATCAGCCCGTTCAAAATTCGATTCGCAGTGGTATAAGCGTCTTCGCCAAGCTCGTCGTCCTCAGTTCGCTGCCTCCAAAAAGGTAATACTCCATCCTCTTATTCATGTCGAATTTCAGAGACTGTGGTTGAATGTGAGTGTTGAAGGCTGTCGCGAAGTTATTTTTGTGTGTATTAGTTAATTTCTCACTCAAAGTGTCTTGTTCGAATTGGATAATATTGTTAGTTGCTTGTTGATGTCCTGTATACGTTTGGTCTATTGATTGGGATGCCCTGCTGTTATGTTGATGTTGTAGTTCTGCCGTTGTTTGGTCGATTTTTCTGGGTCTCCATTACGTGAATGGCTTAGTTTTGTTTCTGGCAATCTACTGTTTTGGTCGTCTGGTTGGCCTTAACTCAATGATGTTGTTCATAAATGATGTAAACTTGTCTAGGCTTTCTCAAGTTCAAAGCTCTAGTCGTAGATTATGATACAGATTCTTAAAGATTTGAATCTCATGTTGTCTAAGTTCAAACTTGTATGTTGCTATATAATGGCTGAGACAACTGTTGCTTTCAACCATATTCACTGTTGTCTTTGAAAGCATTGTCACGATCAGGCCAAGACCCTTTATTGCTGTTGTTTTCTGGATTTTCCAGAAATGCTGTCAAATTCTTTCCTGTTTAAGTTTGGTCCTATCCTCCAATGGTGTAGTCATAAATCATAATGTACGTTCTTTTTGTGTTATATTGCGATTTGTTTAAGATGAGGTTTGCTTTGGAGTTATCTTTCCTTTTCTTATATCTACGCTATCTTGCTGAATTGTTTAGTTCTCAGTATAGAACATGTCATAAAAGATTGTATGAGAATCTGTTAGATATCGTGATTGCTGGAACTTAAGCTCAGGCTAGAACTTGTCTTTGCTGCTGTCTAAAGCATTTCTGGCCTCTGCAATTTTTCTGCTGTAGTTCTGTGACTTTCAAGGTTTAAGTCGTTGTGTTGTCACGTTATTTAAGTCTTCTTCTAATCGTTTGCATTTAATGAACTATCTATGTATTCTCATATTTAGTGTAGCTATTGGCTGTTGCTTTACTGGTTCCAATACTCATTATATAGATATGTAAGGGTTGAAGCTTCCTATCTCTGAAGACTGTATTCAATACACTTCACGTTGTTTTCCTTTCATTCTCTAGTGAGCACTGATAATTTGCTTCTTTTCTCTATTTGTTTACTATGTTGTCACAATTCGGTAGAATTATATTAGGATATGCTGTCCTTGAATACTAATCCTTATCTTTCTTTGCATGAATAACGCTCCGAGTCCATTTCGGGACTCCCTGTTATGCATTGCTTGGTCCACGGAGGCCCAAACTCCCTCCACTCTAGTCAGCCCAATCTCCAGGAGAAAGAAGTTGATATACAGATCTCGGGATGGCCACAAAGTTGCGATAGAAATAAAATGGGATAAGGATTGCATCAACTCCTTTTCTTTATTTTTATTTTTTATTTTATTTGTATGTGTTTGGATGCTAACATTTATTTGATTGGTTTCAATCTAATTAGATTCCCCAATGACGTCAAAACCATTTATGTTATCATATTTAATTTTTCTTTTATTTT
>JAOTQR010123736.1:0-14636 GCA_025774065.1 Solanum ossicruentum
TAGAAAGAAATTCAACTTAGTAGGTGATTACGTGCCCTTATCGGGCACTGGTCACGACCCCAGGGAGGGGTGTGACAGGTTTGATGAGAATTATGAAAGGGTACTAATAGAGTCTTCAACTGGACAAGCTAGGAATGAATTCATGTCACTGCCTACAGCAAGATCAAGATCAAGAATGCAATCCTCACAGAGAGCACATCTTCCACAAAACAAAATTAACAAATAATTAGTTATTGTGCATGGAGAGTTACTTACCTAGTTCAGAAGCATACGACAAGCCTTGCAACCATAGTTTTCATCTTGGCTGCATTGGGGCTTGGCTTTTTCAAAACCCAAGTTGTCCTGTGCGTCATTATAAGTTGCCACCAATGGAGTCAAAATAGGAAGTGATCTCTTTCTTGTAAAATAGAAGATAAATTTTTTCAAAAACTGAATTAGCTCATAACATAGCGTCATTGTTAATATTTTAATTTCTACTGCAACTCCTACTCTTCCATCTTCTTCTTATTAATTTGTATTTTTGTTCTTTAATTTGAAGAGTTTAATAAAGTCATGATTTTTAGGAAAAAAATGTCATATAGGTTTTATATTTAGGTTCAAAATTCCTCGAATTTATTGATTCATTTAAATCTTATAACAAAACAAAAACAATACCTAGACCTAATAGGAGTTCAGCGTGCACAAAATACTTATTAAAAGATAGATTTTTATAATTAAAAAATGAATTCTCAACCTAAAAGGAATTCAAGGTGCACACATATATCCAAATATGAATTTACTTTCTTTCGTCAAATAACGACCATTGACATAGTCTGCAGGCAAACAAATTAAACTTTTTTCCTTTTTTTTTTTAAGGACAAAAGAGCACAAGAAATTCCCCAAATTTCAAATTTTGCACAATTTTTTGAATATGTGAATATATAAGTGTTCATCTTTATCATAAAAATATCCCTAGAGAAAGAAGGAATTTTTTAATAACTCTTTTGATTTCAGCTCTCAATTTGCTGAAAACGGTATGTTTTCTTTTCTTTTTTGGGGTGTATGTGTGTTTAAACTTTGTTTCTATTAGAATTTTTAGATTTTTTTGCTTTTTTTTAAAAAGTCAAACTCTGTAGATCTATAGGTTTTTATTGTGGGTTATCATTATTTTTCATGTTTGTACTTGTTTAGAACATCACTATTGAAATTTTGAATTTTTTTCTCAAACATTTTTAGGGTCTAGTTGAAAAGTTATTTATAATTGAAATTGGTGTAATTATCAGGGTAGAGTTATCAACCGAGGAACTCTAAGTAGCCTCACTTTTCTTATTTTCTTTAGGTTTAAATAAATTAGCCTAAAATAAATTAATCCACCATAAACTTGTGGAAATCATCTTACCATACTTGTAGATTTAGTTCACAACTAATTACGAAATTAGAAACCAAACACGCTGTAATGACCCTCTAGGTCATTTCTGTAGTTTCGCGAATATTTTATCAATTTGAGCCTTTGCATAGTGATCACAAACTATTTATGACATATTGACGTTGATCATTCGATCGTTGGGGGAATCGTTCAACATTTAAACAACTTTTCAAGTTAAATGGGAGATTGTAACCATAAATGAAATTTTAGGTCAAGTCCTAGTAAATGGCCTTAGAGTGGAATTCTGACAGTTCCATCAGCTCCAATATTCCTGAATTAGGATAGGAAAATGTTCAATGTAATTATACCGAGTTTTGCAAATTTATCCTACGAAATTGGTTGATACTGTACTTTAGTCAACATCATTGGGAAATGTACCCCAAATGAAAATTCAGACCACATCATTGGATCAGAATTTCGAGTTTGGTCTACGAGAACCTTTCTCTCAGTTCTGGGGATTCCGGATGTATTTTGGTCCCTTCAATAGAATTTGATATTAGAAAATGGGACCCATATTAGGATAAAACGATCTCTGATGGGAATTTCGACTACACAGTTGAGTTCAAAAATGTTATTTCTGATCAGAGTTCATATATGGATTGTACTTTTGTGACTTCGGATGAGGCTAGAGCATCAAAATTAAATTTGATCGGTTACTGAAAAAAAAAGGCGGCTGGTGACATGGACAAACCATAGGCCTCCATGTGGAAAAGGTGGCATAGTATATATCCAAAAATGGTTCCAGAATCACGAGCAAAGCAACCAAACTACTAGGAATGACGATATCTCTGTCAATTATTATCGGAATTGAGTGATTCAAAAGGCTAACTTGTGTATTTCTCTGAGAGGAATATCGTGAAATATCAAAAATTGATTTTTGTGCATCGTTCGAGGTAGAATTTGATTTTTAGGCTACATATCAAATATGTTTATTGGTAACTTTGATATGTGATTTCTTATCCACTTTGAGTCGATTGCCACAATTTGGGTTTATTTTGTCTATTTTTGCAAGATGAACGTCATGGTAATTTTGAAATTAATTGATAGAGCTCCGTTTGGTGTGAAGATGATGTTTTAGTTGCAGCTTATGTTGTGATTTTTCTAGAAAATTCTGAGTCATTTCTCATCGAAATTTAGTTAAATTTACATCGAAATTGTACTTCTTTTCATGACATACGTCATGGTATTCTTGGATTCTGTTACTTTGATAGTATTTTTATGAAATTTGGCCAAGAAGTTGTTGTACCTAGATGTACTTTTCGATTAGAAGTGTCATTTGTTTTTGGGCTGTTATGGGACAGTAATTGTTTTATTGAGGGTTGTCTTAGTTGTAGCTACCATATTACCTGATTTACTACATTATATGACTACGAAAGGGTTTGAAAGGGGTTGGTTGGAGCTCTGAACATGTGACAGGTATGTAAACTGAGCTTGACTCTTGCTTGTATATGTATGTAGTCTGAGAATACCGAAATATACTAGCTATTGAGGTTGACGTGTGATTCCATGCTACCCCGTGCACTAAATCTAGTATCTGTATCTGGTTGGTATGTATTTTGCATGATGTGGCTGTGGTTATTTATACCTTTTTGAAGTACTTTTAGTAAAATTTCCTGATTTAGACATGATTCTGTATTACCTCATGGTCTTTATGATCCTATATTCAATTGTTATCTGCTATATAATTATGCCAGTGGTTAGTGACTTGAGAAATAAACTGTAACACCAAATACCCTAGAGGAGAGATGTGTGCATAATGCATCTTTCCATGCCCCAATGGCAAATTCAAGGCCGGATATGCGATCAACATGAAAATTGAATGGAAAAGTGGTCTTGATTGATTTTTGGAGCAACTGGGTCAAAAGATAATTTTAGGATGCAAAAACGAGAACCAGCGAGAGTGTACGATAGGTGTGCAACACACACCAGTGGTGGAACGACACTTGATCCTGTGCATAAAATTTTCTATGGGATTGGAAAACTTGTAATCCCTAAAAGGAACATGTTTATTGAGACAAACTTTTTCTTTTATTTCATGAGGGGAAATCTAGATCTTTTCCAACCCAACTAAACTTAAACCATGATTAAATAGGTCATTGTTAGTTGAAAAGGATTTTCTAAAATCATCCTAAAGCCCCTTACGCACAACTTGAAGAGTTCTTGAGAGAAGAAGAGAAGAAGGGTGGGTTCCTAAGGAGAATTGCACCATCTTTCATCCTTGGTATGTAAGGCTACCTAAAACATTAGATTATGTTCATCCACGTGTCCTTTCATCTACTTGAGTTAAGTTCATGAGTAATAATCAAATAATGTAAATACTGTGATCTTGAGTCCTAAGTTCTTATGAATGTTTAGGTCTTCATGGATATACTTGAGTAACTTGATGAATTGCATTGTTAAAAATAAAAAAATAGGAATATTAATTGTACATTTGATTTCCTAGCCTAACACTTACTACTTTTTTACATGCTAACTGAATTAGGATTTTGAATCAAATTTTCTAAACTGAGTAAGTTGAGTCTTAGAAGTACATTGTCTTGCTTCATACATACATGTGATGATTACTTATTATGTCTTATGTGTTGATCATAAAGGATATGATACTACTTGACCATAATTACTTAGAGTCCTGCATGATATAAGTTAGAGTCCTGAGTTGCATTACATTGAGTTCAAATCTTGAGTTATGGAGTTATTTGAGAAAGTTGATGTTGAGCTAATTTGAGTTGAGTTTGAGTTGATGTTCATGAAAACATTTTATCTTGGAAGGAGTATCGAGCACCAAGTTGGGTGAGAGGAACCACCCTAAAACTACGTTGCTAGCATAGAATGGCCTTGCAGTTAACTCTTGTGGCCCTTGTCCCAATAGATGGACACTCTCTTAGGATCAAAGAGCAAGGTAGAGGTTTACGTCCTTTATCTTGGAAAGTTTAGGACGGGCATGGCAACGACGTCAGCATTATTGTGCATTACCAATACTGATGGTGGCAGAGAGTTATGTCGATTAGAGAAACTTCCTAGCAACACTTGACCAAACATAGCATGATCTTCGAAATGAGTTGCATTAAATATTGTGTCTAATCCTAAAGCATGGTTTTCAGAATTTAAACTTTCATGATTTATCTGAGTTGAGTTTTGAGGTGGATGAATTGGGTCGTGAGTCGAGTTAACTGATTTGACTCTGAGCCATATCTATTTCTTGATCTATTTTACATACCACTATATTTCATGTACTGACACCTATTTGTCTTAATTGTTAATGATGTAGACACAGGTGATAGAGGACTTCAGCAGACACACCGTTGAGGTTCAGAGTTCTTGATTTCCAGAGTTGGTGAGCCTTCGTTACCATCCGGAGGAACCTTTCTTTTATTTTATTAGTTATTTCTGTTTTCTCTGAGTTGGGTAGCCATGGCTTATCGTGGTACCATCTAGATATGTAGGAGTAGAGGCTTCAAATACCTTTAGTGGAGTATTGTTGAGTACTTTATCTTCCAGACTTGAATTATTTGGAGGTTATTTTACAACATCTTTATCATTCATGATGCTACTATTTGAGTATTTCTTTTGATGTTGAGTAACATGTGATGATGAGGCCAGGTGATTTTCTTAGGGAATTAAAAGTGGGACGTTAAGTGACGACCATGCCATGGGTACCGGCTCGAGCATAACACACACCATATTCTAAGATGGGTATAATGCACCCCTAAGGGAGTCTTGTGTTCCGTGATACGACAGGCATTGCTACTGAGCCTGACATTATTATACTAGGGTTAGTTGCTTCTCTGAGCTCCTTGCATACCCTTGGAATGAGTTGTTTATTATTACTTAGGAGCGATGATATTATTAGGGGATTCGGATCCGATTAGAGAGAGAGAGAGAGGGAGATTTTTCTGATGATACACTCTGAGACCTAGATGATACACTCTATTGTTCAAGTCTTTGGTTCTTAGGTCTAAGAATCTAGACCTGGATGATGCTCCCAATGGTCCTAGTCTCCGGTGGTCATGTCCAAGTGTTCGAGACCGAGGTGTCGATTCTAAAGGGGTTCGAGCAATTGTTATTACTTTGGGCCTGGGGCCCTGCTCAATGATTGATATTTTGGGTCGAGTACCCCACTGATTACATTTTTGGGAGAGGCCCCATTATTGATATTCTGAGTTGAGACACACTTGTTATGTGAGGGGGATTCTTTCTCCTATGGGGGATACATCCCATTATTCTGCATGTATATTTTGGATCGGGTGCCACATGCCGACATAGGGTCGAGGACCCAGATTTATGTGATCATTACGGCGAAGCTCGTGATTGATTTCCATGGGTACACACACCTATTCATACCTTGATTGTCAGTGGGTGTACCTCCAAGGCTAGTGGGGGCTCAATGGGCATTCGGGCTGACACTAGGCCATTACACCCATGTACAGCTAACCCTTGTTCTTATGATGTGGAGAGCTGGGCACTATGATGATTCTATGGGATTTTGTGATGGTTTCGAGGGATTCTGTGAGGATCTATTGATTCTATATTGTGCAGGGGTGTACCTTCTGGTCTTATGGGGGCCTAGTTGGCATACAAGCATAGATACTAGGGTCTTATACCCGCGTACAACACTATGCGTCAGTTGGGGAAGATGTGGTATTAGTCTACGCAGTCTTCATCAATCACTATTGATGTTCAGTACTTGGGTTGGTTCAGGTTATCGTTGTTCTTCATCTTGATTGGTTTAGTTCTGGTTGATGATTTCTAGACATGGCTATGCCTATGCCTTGATCTTGATTTGTTTTGCTATACTGTTGCAGTTATACATACTTGGGTTTTATTTACGTTCACTATTTCACTCGATCAGTCGATGATGCCTACTGGGTGCCTTTTCTTGTACTCACCCCCCATATTGCAGGTCCAGGTACTAGCCGCATTGTTGATTTAGGAGTACACCCGACAATTCAAAAGACATTGTTGAGCATCAGTAGCTCTGGACATTCTGCAGTCTCCTTTTGTCTAGTGGGTCATCTTTTGTATTTAGACATTGGCCTTGTGTATGTAATTTGGATTTTTGCGTGTAGATGGCTATTTTGGTTATGTATGTAGATTTGTATATTTTCATTTGAGTTTATAGTAGCTCTGTACAGGTGACTTCCAGGTCCTGGGTAGGTTGTGTTTGCTATACTTATATGTTGTTGGTATCTTTATCACTATTGACTCAGGATAAGTGATGTGGGCATTGTGTTGGCTTGTTTGTAGGTAGGATCTAACAGGAACCATCATGACCTGAGTGGTCGGGTCATGACAACACAAAGGAAAAAGAAAGGTTTAAGGCCTAATTGAAAGTTGGTGTTTTTGGTAATAAAAATCAAAAAACGAAAAGGAAAAAGATTTAGAGTTAGGTGTGGAATTAAAAGAGAGGATGTTGTTAGACGTAATAGGATCCATAACTTTAAATTGATGGAGTAAAATTCTATGTAAGGGAGCATAATTGATATGAAGAGCTAAGCTTGAGAGTTATCTATGAGTCTTCTATGTCGCTATGGTCCAATTTCCGATTAGACTTTGACTTTCTTCTTGAGTTTGAAGGACTAATTATCGAGATGTTTGAATGATTCGAACTTATTGAGTTTCGATGTTCCATTCATACCTGATGATGAGAATGTTAAAGGTAATTTACTTACTCTTAATCTAAATTGATTTTTCTATTCCTGAGTTGATGTATCTACTCCTGAGTCTGCCTAGATATTGCTGAGATTGATGAGGAGTCGAGAGTTTGATTGATTGAATGTATATTGAGAGGAGCTTTGATTGTTATTCGTGCCTTGATGTCCATCCTTACTCACTATTCGAGGACGAATGATTCCAATAGGGAGATGGTGTAACAACCGGTAAGATTATTAAACTACCCCTAGATGAGAGAGGTGCACATAACTCATCTTCCCAAACCCCGATGGAAAATTCGAGGCCAAAAATACAATCAACATGAAAAATTGAAGGGGAAAATGGTCTTGGTTGAGTTTTAGAGCAACCGGATCAAAACATAATTTTTTTGATGCCAAGATACATTCCAGAATAAGTGTGTGACAGGCCCGCAAGGTGGACCTGCCGTAGATTTGCACTTAGACGTGATCCCGATATTTTCTACAGGGTTAGAAAACTCATTAGGGAATTTTTTAGTGAAAAATCTCAAAAATTGCCAAAGTCCATGTTGTGGATTTTGTTCCTCGAAGTGTAAATTTTTCAATTTTTTTATGAGGAGCATTCTATACTTTTCCCAACCCCTCCAAAAACATAAAACACGATCAATATAGGTCATTTTGAGCATAAAAAAGGTTTTTAACCAATTCCTAGGCTTTTTTGAACATTCTAACAAAAGACCTAGAGTTAAAGAGAAGAGACAAGAGCGAGGATTCGAGGAATTCAAGATAGACTCGTGTCAAGATGATTGTATACCTCCATTCCTTGTATGTAATGAGAACATTTTTTTTTTGGTGCCCCTATTGATGGTAATAGATGAGTTTAGAGTATAATAAATATACATACATGTTTCTTGAATACTTTCTTGCAAATCATATATATATATATATATATATATATATATATATTATATGTATTTTCATGTTTTGGTGATCATCATAAGCTTAATTTACTGATTTGATGTTTTGATGAGTTAATTTCACAAGCCCTGTATGTTACTTTGTAAAAGAATGCATGAATGAACCTAGGGATTGATTCTAGAGCCTTGACTTGAGTATGTTGATTGTGATTGGGATGTAAGCATGATGATGAGTTAATAGATCTTGATGATCCCATGAGTATTCATAATTGAACTCCAGAGTTTTGTCTAACTGACTTCTTCTTAATGATGATCTGAATCATTGAGTTCTTAAATAAGGACTGAGTTGATGAGACAATTGAGATGATAGGTCGAAAAGTCCAATTTAGTTGAGTTAATAAGATGATGAGGGTCTCCATGAGACTAATTAAGATGATCGATTCAGATGGATGTGCTTATGAGCGTTGAGTCTCTGGGAGGAGTATTGAGCACCGAACAGAGTAAGAGTAAGTCCAACTCGCACTCGTTAAGTACGTCGCCAAGCGTAGGTGAGGATTGAACCATCACATCAGAGGTTCCCTCTTGAGGTAAAGTCCCTAAAATCAATAGAGGACTTTGAAGGCCAGATCCCTTATGGATCGGAGTTGTTCTTTACCTGCCAAGTACGGAATGGTTGTCACAACATCAGCGGGATTATTGTAGAATCACTGACTCATAAGTGATTGTTGTCGAATAAGAGAAACACCCAAATAGGTTCTACTCTGATAGCACTCCGAGTCGAGTTTATTGATGAGGTTAGAATGGATGGTATTGATGGGTCATTGTCTACTCTTTATTCTTGATTTAGATAGACATTTGACATTCTGATTGAGTATTTTCTGAGTTGATCTTATTCTATATTATTCTGCCTATATCTTTCATTTAACCATTTTACATAATTGTACATTACACGTATTGACGTACCTTTGGACTACATCGATTCATGATACAGAGGGAGGTACTAGAAATCATCAACAATCGTATTATTGAGGATCTACTACAGTCAGTTGAGTTGGTGAGCTTCCTTTACTTCGGAGGATCATTATTTTATTTTCATCTAGTCTTCTAGAGTTAGACTTGAGTTAGCTTTTTTTATTTTTTTGAGGTAGTCATGGGTCTGTTATTGGTACCAATTGATAGTGATAGAGGCTTCATAGACTATAGTTGAGTTGGAGACTTGAGATCTTGTTAAGCTAGTTTCTCCTATACTAGCCTATTTATTTGATATGAAATTTGAAACTTAGAATGTCCACTATTATTATCTTAGTGTTTCGTTGAATTGCTATGCATGTTGAGTGAATGAATGTGATGAGGCCAAGTGGTTCTCTTGGGAACTAGCAATAGTCTCTAGGTGCCGGACATGTCTAGGGTACCATCCTGGTGCATGACAACTTCTATCACTTACATCAATGAAATTAAAAATAACATATAAACTCAAATTATAAGTGCATTTTGAACTTCTCTATTTAGAATTAAATTTTCAATTCTATTATAAGATTTTCTACATATATAATATATATAGTTATATGCCAATTCATTTTTCAGCCTCCATATTTTTATTTTAATTTAATATTTTTCTTTTACTGTTGGTTGGTTAACAAAAATTTTAAATTGTAATTATGCATTTGAAAATATTTTTAAATTTATTTGTTTATCTACTTGCTAATAACCATAATGACCCCTGAAAAAGCGCTCGAAAATATGCCTCGGAATGTTTGAAATTTTAAATTCCATATATCTCTAAATTCGTGTGTGATATCGAAAATCTGACTTCATATTCTTTTTTCAGGGGGTCAAAATTATGGAGGAAAGGGTCTAATCTCGATTTTAGAGCAACCAAATCACAATTTCAATTTTCCAAAATTTATTTTGTAGAGACAATCCACGACAGCACCACGATGCATAGTTGTCATGTACATGTTTTAGTTTGGCCTCCGCGATAGGTCCACATTGTGGATCTATATAGTTTGTTGCCAGTGATTTTATCTTGGTCCAAGGCTTTGGGGTCTTGGGCCTAGTCTTGGGCCTAGGTGTTTCCAAATGTATTTTTACCTATACTTAGCCTTATTTCACCCTCATATCATCCTAAACATTTCCCAATACTCACCAAAACACAATCATATTTTCACTCCAAAATTGAAGCCTCAAAATCCTCATCCAGAACTAAGGATTTCCTTCAACCTTCAAGACTCCATTTTCAATCTTCACCAAGAACTTCTCCAAAGTTATGGTATGTAGTGTTGAACCATTGGGTCCTTTCACCCATGGTGCCTAAGTCTCCTTTTTACTAATATTGTATGATTTAAAGTTGATTTTACATATGGGTCTTGTATATTAAGAAATTTACTGCACACTGATTTGAGTTCATTATAGTATGGTTGTTTTAGCATGTTTTGAGTTCTAAATCTTGGATTTAATATTTGATTTGATGAGGGATTTTGATGTGAATGTCTTGGGGGTGTTGCAAGGTGTTTATTAACGGTTGTACAATAGATTTTCTTTCATGATTTTATCTCTAAATTGCATGGTCCTTTAGCCCCATTACACACCCCGAAGGTGTTTGATAAAATGTCTGGCTAGGGTTTATTGAGAAAATGAAGGTTTAAATCATTAGATATGATATGAATGATGTTATGATGATGAAATGAGCTTATGTATATGATATACTCTATATAAAGTGTTGCATTAGACCATACCCTATCGGGGGGGGGGGGGGGGATAAGAGCCTGAGTAACCATGTTGGGGGTTTATACACATCAACCATGCGAGGGGTTTATACTTCATCACCGTGTTGGTAAGGTGTAATTACCATCAACCATGTGAGGGGTTTATACCACACAACCACCAAGGAATTTATACCTTGAACAACTAGCTTGTTCTCTTCTTCACATATGAACTACTTAAGCATTGAACATATATGCCATATTGTTATATTATGTCAATTGCTTAATATGATTCATTTTGATTATGATGCCTACTTATTATTGCATTGCATCCTACATATTTAGTACATTCAAATGTACTAATGTATACTCTATGCCTACATGATGTCACCATATAGGAACCGGTGCCCAAGTTGATCATCCTCCTCCACGTGGCTAGTTAGGTGCTATTCAAACTAGTTGGTGAGTCCTCTACTTTGGGGACCTAGTGTCTGCTCTCTTAATATGTATTGAGACTCTTTTTTTATGTTCTATTTGTCTATGAGTGTGAGCCCGATAACTTTTTATTGGCCCTCGCTCTTATCTATGTAGTAGAGGTGTTTGCTGGACTGTTAAGTATTAATGATATAAGTTTAACTCTTGTCTTTTGACCATGACATTGTGCAAGCTTTTCCCTTACCCTATTTTCCCCATTCTTTAATCTGTGAATGCTTGATTTATTGGTTCCGCGACGAAGGATGTGTAATGATGCTTTGTGAGGCTTACTTGGGGTCCCTTTGGGTTCCCCTTGATTCGTGGCACTTCTAGGCCCTTGGCTTGAGTCGTGAAAAACTTGTTATCAGATCAGTAGGTTGACATATCCTTGGAGTCCAACACACCATGTCGATTAGAGTCCTATTCATGGTTATGAAGCGCGCCATGACTATGAATACAAGGCTATGAGGCATTTTAGGAAATGTTTCTGTTCTTCATGTTCTAAGTCATGCTATAGAGTTGTGGTAAGTTTTTGTCCCCTAACAATTGTTCTTTAATATGCTAGATCATTCCAAACACTAGAGGAAGATGGGCCCAAACTCTTGAGGAGCAACCTACAATGGTGAGCTCCGGGATGCTTTTACTATGCTTGCCCAAGTGGTGGATAACCAAGTCCAACAAGGGTCCGAAGCCCTTCATTCTACTACCTCGGGAGCTAGGGTAAGAGACTTAATGAGGATGAATCCTCTGGCTTTTCCATCGGTCAAAGGTGGATGAAGATCCACAAGAGTTCATCGACGAAGTCTACAAAATCTTGAACATTATGTGTGTTGGACCAAATGAAAAGGAGGAGTTGGTGGCTTATCAACTCAAAGGGGTAACCCAAATTTGGTATGATCAATGGAAGGGTGAGAAGGGGATTGGTAATATGGTGTTTTAGGAGGAGTTCAAATTGGCTTGCCTTAATCGATTTTTCACTCTTGACCTTAGGGAAGCAATGTTGGTAGAGTTTACGAACTTGAAACAAGGTGCTATGAGTGTGAGGGAGTATGCCTAAAATTTAATCAACTTTCAAAGTATGCTCCTCATTTGGTGGCCAATCCTAGATCTAGGATGAATAAATTCATGATGGCGGTCTCCGACTTGGTAAGTGAAGAATGTGGGTCCGCCATGATAATTAGTGACATGGACTTTTCTTGGTTGATGGCCTATACCAAGCAAATGGAGGAGGAGAAATTGAGGAAAAGAAGGGGGCATGAGGCCAAAAGGGCCCGATTTGAGGGTAAATTCCAAAAGGGTGCTAAATTTTGTCAAGGCCAAGGGCCTCCTCATGCTACTAATGGGGGCTTGCCAATGGCTTCCCTAGGCCTTAATGTGTTGGTGGGATGGCTCATATTGATATGTGTCCTAGATGTGGGAATGGTCATAATAGCCCGTGTTTGAAGGGTTCTAATGCATGCTATGAATGTGGGGAGCTGGTCACAAAAAGGTAGATTGTCCAAGAAACCATGGCAAGATTCGGGGTGCTCATGTGGTCCCATTTGGGAGAGGTGGTCCTCAAGGTCATTCCCCAAGGCACTATCGATTTTATGCTCTACATGGGAGGCATGGTATTGGTGAGGACCCAGATGTTGTTACCGGTGTGTTTAAAATCTTTGACGTTGATGTGTATGATTTGATTGATCCGAGTGCCACTCTTTCTTTTGTTACCCCTCTTGTTGCTAAAAAGTTCCATGTTGTCCCTGAGTTATTGCATGAGTCATATGAAGTGTCTACTCCTATTGGCTCCTCTATTCTTGCTAGGAAAATTTAGACGAGTTTTCCTATTTGCATTTTGCATAGGTTGTTTCCTTGTGATCTTGTTGAATTAGACATGGTAGATTTTGATGTCATACTGGGGATGGATTGGTTGCATGCCTACTATGCTTCTATTGATTGTAGAACCCGTAGGGTCAAGTTTCAATTTTCTAATGAACCCGTCCTTGAGTGGGAAAGTAAAGATGTGGTGGTCAAGGGTAGATTCATTTCATGTATTAAAGCCCATAAGTTTATTTCTAGGGGGTGTTTGTATCATCTTGTGATGGTTAAAGATGTGGAGTCCAAAGTCCCTTCCGTAGAGTTGGTTCCAGTTGTAAATGAGTTTCTTGATGTCTTCCCAAATGACATTCCCGGTGTTCCTCCTGAGAGGGAGATAAATTTTGGCATAGATCTCCTTCCCAACACGCAACCTATCTCCATTCCCCCTTACCACATAGCCCCGACGGAGTTGAGGGAGTTGAAGGAGAAATTAAAAGATTGTTGGAAAAGGGATTTATTAGACCTAGTAAATCACCTTGAGGTGCTCCGGTGTTGTTTGTGAAAAAGAAGGATTGGTAACTTAGAATGTACATTGACTACCAGAAACTCAATAAGGTCACTATAAACAATAGATATCCTCTTCCAAGAATTGATGACACGTTTGACCAATTGCAAGGGGCTAGCTTTTTCTCTAAGATTGACCTTCGATCCGAGTATTATCAAGTGAGGGTGAGGTAGTGTGATATTCCCTAAACGCCCTTCTAGACTAGATATGGGCATAATGAATTTGTTGTGATGTCGTTTGGGTTGACCAATGTGCCAGCCATCTTCATGGACCTAATGAATATGGTCTTCAAACCCTACCTTGATTCCTTTGTTGTGGTCTTCATTGATGATATTTTGAGCTATTCACATAGTAGGGAGGAGCATATGGGCTATTTGAGGATAGTGTTACAAAGATTAAGGGAGGAGAGATTGTATGCTAAATATGACAAATGTGAATTTTAGTTGAAGGGGTTGCGTTCTTGGGTCATGTAGTGTCGGGGGATGATATAAAAATGGATCCTAAGAAAACTGATGTAATTAGGAATTGGCCTAGACCATTGACCCTATCGAATATTAGGAGTTTTTGGGTCTTGCAAGTTACTATAGAAGATTTGTGAATGGGTTCTCCTCTATTACCTCCCCAATGACAAAATTGACTCAAAAGAAGGTTAAGTTTGAGTGGACCGACGAATATGAGAGCAGCTTTAAAACATTAAAGGATAGGCTTGCGTCCACTTTTATATTGTTACTACCGGATGGGCTTGAGGGTTTTGTTGTGTATTGTGATGCATCTATAGTTGGTTTGGGTTGTGTGCTAATGCAAAATAGTAAGGTCATAGCTTATGCTTCTAGACAACTCAAGGTACATGAAAGGAATTACCCTACCCATGATCTAGAGTTAGCTGCCGATATGTTTGCATTAAAAATTTGGCGTCATTACTTATATGAGGTGCATGTTGATGTCTTTGCTGATCATAAGAGCCTCCAATGTGTCTTCACTCAAAAATATCTCAATTTTAAAACAAAAAAGGTGGCTAGAACTTCTCAAAGATTATGACATGAGTGTGCATTATCATCTGGGTAAAGCAAAAGTGGTGGCGGATGCTTTGAGTCGGGTGTGCATAGGTAGCCTAGCTCATGTTGATGGTGGTGATAGGGAGATGGCAAG
>JAOTQR010123765.1:0-23374 GCA_025774065.1 Solanum ossicruentum
GGTAGGATTTTATGGCCCAAAGAAGGCGAAACAGGCCTTAAAATAAGAGATAAACTTACCCCTCCCCCCCCCCCCCCCCAATATTGCCTTCCTATTCAAGAACTGCCTCATTTGGAAAGTGGAAGTACACTTTCTTAGTTCAGCAATCCACAGTGGCATAGCAAGAAGCTAACCAATCCATACCAATTATAACATCAAACCACCATTTCTAGCTCAATGAGGTCAGCCAATGTGTCACGGTCACAAACAGTTACTACAAGGTCATAATAAACCCTTCTAGCTATAACAGATTCACTAGTTGATGTGGACACTTTAAATTATTTGTTCAATAATTTGGGTGTTTTCATAAGCTTCCCAGCAACTAGTGGAGTGATATATGATAGTGTAGAAGTAGGGTCAATTAATGCATATAATTATGTTAAAAGATGGACAATGTTCCTGTGACCATATCGGGTGAAGCTTCCAAATTTTATTGACTCTCCAAAGCATAAGTGCGACTCTGGACTCCGCTAGAGTTAGTTTCCCCTCTAATACCTCTACCACGACCTATATATGCTTGCTGAACATTACCTAAGGGAGGAAATGATGATGATAATGCAACAACTGATCCAATAGGTTGTGCTATATCCCCCATATGTCTCCTTTGTTAATCTCTCATCATATGCCTTAGCGCACCACACCAATAACAAACATCTTTCCCAATATGACATATACCTAAATGACTTCTTCCACATTATTTACAAGGCTTCTTAGGAGTCATTTACAGGCATGTTGAATATCCTGTTGTCCATGCACCTTGTCCCTCACCTCGTTGACAAAATTGATTACTTCTAGACCATTGAAGTTGTGGTGTTGCACCAACTGCATAGTAGGAGGATGATGGCCTAGGTTGTCTATTAGAAAATAAGGCTTAAGCTCACCTTGGGACAGTGTGAATTTCCCCATAGATTTGGCCCTTTTGGCCTGTCCCCTTTCGAATCATTGTGTCATTCTTCTTTGCCTCTAATCCTCCAATTTTTGTACGAAATCTTTCATCGTTGCTATATCCATGTCTTTATTCTAGGAAGCAATGGTACAGTCTCTGACCAGATACGTATCTAATCTATCTTATATCGATGAACTCTATCTGCCATAGTAACAACTACATTAGGAGCATACCTGGCCAGAAAATTAAATTGAAGGATATTCTCCCTCACAGTCATATTCCCTTGGTGTAGGTCCAAGAACTGATCTACAAGGGCCTCTCAGATTTCTAATGGCAAGTAATGGTATGCCTCTTTGAACTCCTTCTAGGTAGTTGGAGGTGCATCTATATCCTTAGATTGCTTCCAAGCTTCAAACTACAATATAGCCATACCGTTCAACATATATGTCGCTAACTCGACAACTTTTGTACCACTCACCTGCATAACATCTAAAGTACGTTGAATCTAATCAATAAAGTCTTGTGGATCCTCATTAGGAGCTGACCCGTTGAGCAATGGAGGGTCCGAATTAAGGAAGTCACGTATTCTCGTGCTAACTGCCCTATTCGCACCACCTGCACCTATAACTGGACCTTCCTATCTTTAACCTTGGCCAGCAACTATACCAGTCAAGAGTTGGATTGCATTTTTCAGATCCTGCATGGTAGCATCGATAGGTGGTTCTGGGGGAATTGTAGTACTTCCTGGTTCATCAAGAGTTGGAGAAGTTAGAGATGTCTATGACAGAGACCCATCTTGAGCCTCATTTCGTTGTCTCACCCGATTGGGTATACCAACCACCACTTCTACTTCCTTCCCTTTACCTTTGTTTTTCCTAGTTTCTGGCAAACTTGTTGTACAAAACAATTTAGGGGTTAAACACAATCCACCTATTACACTTGGCTCTATGGTACGATCTAAAGAATGAAAAGAAAGTAATAAATCCTAAATTTCATGTAGCCTCTTTCTTCAAAATGTAGTGCACAATACATCTATAAACAAGATTCTACATAGACATGACTTTGTAGACTCCCTAGGATGACCCGCTCTGATACCACTTCTGTCACGCCCAAAGTCCTGTTAAGGCGGACTGGCACTCGTTACCGACAAAGATTGGGGGAACCAACATGTATCCATGCGCTTTCCATACATATTATAAGGGGTTTCCACATTCAACATGCTTTTAATAAAGTAAAAAAGAAATAATAAGCCAAAAGGAAATGCATATGACTAGGTCATTGGGACCACGTTTTCTAAAGTATGAGACATGACCACACTTTAATTTACATAGTCTATAAAGCCTCTAGATAAGGAAAAGTATCTGATAAGGGTGGGGACAAGTGCTGCCTCGACTAACTATATAATACAAAAATATAAACTCTAGATACACAAAGCTCTTGAGCAACCTTGAGCTTCGTAACAACAGCTGGATATCTTGTACTCCTACTGGGGAGATCTATTAGCACCTGTACCTGCAACATGAAATGCAGGTCCACCTATAAGGGACGTCAGTACGAGATAATGCACTAAATATGTAAGGCAGGAAATACTATAAATGAAGTAACAAGTCAAATAAAACTATGCACTAGCGTAGGATAAGAGACCACCTTTAGTTATACTGTGGAATCATGTACTTTATGTTCTTTTTATCTTTACCTTTACTGTATAATATGTGCATATTATGTAGTATATATGACCAGCTGATTAGTCGTAAATCTATATTGGGATCGACCCTGGCTAGGCTTTTTTTTCACCCCTTGGGATACCCCCCACCCCATCATAGGATCAACCCTGGCTAGGTGATTCTTCCACCCCTCAGGTTACCACCCATCAATAAGCAATATACTTTACCTTTCAATTACCTTTGAGATGATTCTTTTGGTGGTTATAATATCAGAGCTGTAGGACTGTAGATGTAGCATGTGACATGTAAATAATCACACAAGACAATATGACAATGAAAAGAGTATGTTACATAAATAATGAAATGCGTATGAGATGAAACAACTCATGAACTTTATTTAGCAACAAGAACCCATGCAACTTGGTATCCATGTATGTATACAGATTTGAAGGTGATTATGTATGGGAGCATATGAACATGTGAAAGATTGAAGACATATTTAAGAGTTGTACCGGAGTTGGTATCCGTCTTTATGTGCCAAGGAGGGATCTATGTGTCATGCCAAATAATATGAAATCAAGTAGCATTACATACCTCACTGTATGACCTCGCTATTACCTCAAGATAACCTTCCCTTCATCAAAATATTTATCTACAATATAGTAGGTGATAAAACTAGCATTAGCAGCCAATAGATAGATCTTGGAAGCCCAATCTCATACAAAAACAACACATGGGCAGCAAGCGTGTAATTATCAACCCGCGCGTATTCTTTCAACCTTTCTGCCTCTAATCATATTGTCTAATACAAATTCTCATATACATATAATGTGGAGCCTGGTTTAATTCCATAATAATATCACCAAAGCCCACAAAGCACAACACATAGCAATTATACACAACACACTAGACAACATAACATTACGTCGCTCGCTGCACTTCGAAGTTAACAATTCCAAATCTATTTTTACTTTAACCAAACTGTATATAACATACATACATATAAAACCTACTCAAAAATAGTCCAAAAATAGTCCCAAAGTAGATGGAGGTCGCGAAACAACAATTCCAAACTACCAGCCCATAAGTTCGTACTAAGAACACAATTACAATATCATACAATTTTTGCGGACTGTAAAAATTGTGCAGAAGCCTTTATACATCATTATAGAACCAAGGATCATTAGTAACTGCAGCCTCTTTTCATAATCAATCCAACCAAAAAGAGAAAAGCTTCCAAATAAGCAAGAAAATATACAACAACCTTTGGAACACATGCTGTCCAAATATTTCAGCAAAGATACAATCAGCTAGCCTCTTTTTTTAAATGAGAAGACAATACTAAACACATAAGTACTCTTACTTTACTTTATCCTCAAGGTGAAATTCTTCTCCAAAAACCCTAAAAGTCTTTTTGTGGCTGCTTTGCAAGGTTAAGAATGTGTAAAGAGAAAACTTTGGAAAGCTGATTTTTTGTCTAAGTTTAAGGACTTGAAAGAGCTGCGTATAAGCCCTTTTAAAGGATTTCTTTGGCCGACTATATTTTACACTTTCGAACTTATTTTATTAAGTGAATAATGTACCATTTTTCCCCTTTAACTTAGGCCTTAAGGGGTTCCAAATTGATGGGCCTTTGCTGCCCATTCCCCCCCCCCCTTTCTCTTAGTTAATTTAGGCCTAAATTATCAAAGAAATTGTGATGTCTTTAGGCTCTTTTTATATCCTTCTTAGGCTGAAAATATAGTCCATTTATGATTCTAAAACATAGGCTAAAGTTACAACCTTAACACATACTTTATTCATAATCGTACTTGGACGGATTCGACATCGAGCCTCTTCTCCATCTAGCTAGAAAATTTAAGCTAAGCAAGTAGGTGACTCATTTGCTAGCTTCCTAAGTCCTACAAGCACCTCAATTCTCTCACATTGTTTAAGACTACGATCTTCTCAGTTTGACTTAAAACTTGTATACAGTCAACCCTCTTAAACGTTAGACGCACATATCATCCTCTAATATGAGATTCAAGCACTTAAAAAAATAGGCACTAATTTGACAAAGCCATATCATATTTCATGTGCATAGGATTGGTACATGTAAGGTGTATGGTGTTATAGGCTCAAAGCAATCCTCACATATCTGACTAAAAATCCACTATAGCAGCTCAATTTTGGCCCAAACATCTTTCTCTTTCACCACTCTCCTCATATTGGCAATGTAACCATCATATTCTGCGATGGACTGAGGCATACTGTAGTTGGACCTGAACTGAACCCATCGGATCATCTCTTCCGAGATGTAAACTCTCCAATCCAGACTGCCACCACTCATATCTAGGCTACTCAATCAGCTTATTGTTCTTTGGCATGCCTCGACGAAGTGTAGCAAGTAAACCTCACGGTCTAAATAAGGGGCATACTTGCATAACTGCTATGTAGTCCATCATCTGTTTCTATCTAACTCAGCATCTAACCCTGGTACCCTATCCAACCCAGAGTCATTTAGCCTGGACTCATCATGGAACTGTCTAATTGGTTTGCAAATCAACCACACAACCGCAAGTGAGCTTCAAGATGTTTGACCAAACATGGATCATTTAACAAAGAACAAGAAGCAAAACTTAACATTGAAATTAAAAAACAACACCACTAATATTGTTGTAGGTCTGTAACTATGAGGTGTAGGTATGACTTGTAGGGTGACCTACGAGTTGTACAATAGCCTCATAGCGAGAAGGTTTCTAAGAAAAATGCAACCTGGAATTAGATACGAGGTGAAGTTATAACTTGTAGAATGGCCTACGAGTCATAGTCAAACATCATACCTCATTCCAAAGGCATTTTTGAAATCTAAGTCAGGCTTACAAGACCCTCACTACGAGTCATATTAGATGCTATTAGTCATAGGTGGGTCCTATATGAGAAATGTAAAGGAACTAAAGGTGACTGGTGCCCGCTACAAGGACTAGTACGACTCGTAGAGGAACCTACAAGTCGTAGGGAGGACTCATAGCGGAAGACAATAGGCACCTATAGTGCCTGCAGTATTCCCAAAAGAACCACAGACAACTCAAACAAAAACCAGCACTGGCAATATCAAAGCAATACATCAAGTTTGGTATACAATTAGACCCACTACCATACAAGCCAATTATAACAACTGTTACCCCCATAGATCAAAGTAAATCCCACATTACCTCCAAGTAAAACCCATATAGAATGCATCTCCAATCTCATACTTATTACCAACACAATAATCCATTGAGATGCAAGGAGGATTCTTTCAAGCCCAAAGTCCCATTAAGGCGGACTGACACCCATTACCAATAAGGCCCGAGAGAACCAACCTGTATCTATACGCTTCTTATACATCTTATAAAGGATTTATACATTCAACATGCCTTTAAGAAAGTAAACAATAATAACAGGACAAAAGCAAAATGCATATGGCTAGGCCGTTGGGGCCACGGTGTCTAAAGTAAGAGATATGACCACACATTAATTTATATAGTCTATAAATACTCTAGATAAGGAAAAGTATCTGATAAGGGTCGGGATAGGCCCCACTTCGAGTAACTATATAGTACAAAAATATGAGCTCTAAACATACAAAGTTTTGAAGCAACATGGAGCTTGGTAAGAGCAGCTGGATATCCTGTACTCCTACTGGGAGATCTACTAGTACCTATACCAGCAGATAAAATGTAGGTCCCCTGTAAGAGACATCAGTACGGGATAGTATACTGAATATGTAAGGCAGGAAATATTGTATATGAAGTAACAACTCAAATGAAACTATGCACTAGTGTAGGATAAGAGACTACCTTTAGTTACACTGTGGGATCATTTACTTTATGTTCTTTTTATTACTTTACCTTTACTGTATAATCCGTGCATAGCAAGTAATACAAATGACTAGCTGATCAGTGGTAAATCTATATCAGGATCGACCCTGGCTATGCTTTTCCTTTAACCCCTTGGGCTACCCCCTATGATAGGATCGACCATGGCTAGTTGATTCTTCCATCCCTCGGGTTACCATCCATCAATAAGTAATATACTTTACTTTATCTTTCAATTACCTTTGAGATGATTCTTTTGGTGGTCGTAATATTGGAGCTGTAGGACTGTAAATACAACATATGACATGTAAACTATAACAAAAGACAACACCATAATGAAAGAAGTAGGTCACACAAAAAAAGAAATGCATAGGAGGTATAACAACACATAAACTTTATATAGTAGAATGAACTCACGTATCTTGGTATCCAAGTATTTATGCAGGTTTGCAAGTGACTATGTATGGGAGCATATAAACATGTGATAGAGTGTAGTCATGGCTATTTGTCATGTCAAAGTAGACAATAGCCTCTATGTACCAAGGAAGAACCTAGGTTTCATGCCAAGTAATACGAAATCGAGTAGCCTTACATACCTCGTTGTATGACCTCGTTATTACCTCGAGAAAACTTTCCCTTCCTCCAAATGTTTACCTACAAAATATTAGGTGATAAAACTAGTATTAGCAGCCAATAGATACATCTTGGCAGCCCAATCTCATAAAAAAAAAATAACACACGGGTAACAAGCGTATAATTATAAACCCGAACATATTCTTTCAACCTTTCCACCCCTAATCGTATTTTCTAATACACATTATCATATACATATCATGTGCAACCTAAATTGGTGCCATAATATTCTTACAATATCCCACAAAGCACAACACATAATAATTTTATGCAACATACAAATAGGCGGCATAATGATACATCCCTTTGTTACATTGCGACGTTGACAATCCCAAACCTGTTACAAATTTAACCAAAATTTCCTCAAGACATCTATACATAAAAAAAACCTTAAAATAATCTTAGCACAGTACCAAAGCAGTGATGAATTATGTGAGGCAGTAGCCTTTCATCCATCAGCCCACAAGTTCGTGCTAAGAACACAATTGTGTTATCCTATAAGAACTCACTTTTATGGACTGTAAAAATGGTGCAGAAGCCTTTATACATTATTATAGAACCAATAATCATTAATAACAGTAGCCTCCCTTCATAATCAATCCAACCAAAAAGAGAAAAGCTTCCAAATAAATAAGAAAAATGTATAACAACTTTTGGAACACATGTTGTCCAACAATTTCAGCAAGCATAACTAGCATATATTCCTTGTTTATCATGGGATAAGTATAGAAAATACATGGATATTTCCACTTACCTTATCATTCAAGATTAAGGTTTCCTTCAAGAACCCTAGAGGGTTGTATTGGCTGCCTTGTGAAGTGAAGTAAATAGAAAAAGAAGAGTCGTTAGGAAGTTGAAAATTTGTTCCAAAGTGAAATGAATTAAGGGGCTATTTTTGAGCCCTTGTTAAAGGCTCTCTTTGGCCGACTTTCTCTTGTGTTTTTAACCACATATTACCACATATCACCAAGCTAGTGAGGCAGCATCTTGGTCCTCACACTTGGGCCTAAATGGGTGTCAAAGTTGATGGGTCTTGTTTGCCCATTTTCCTAATTCCTCTTCACTTAGTTTGGACCCAATTAGTCAAGTGGATTGTGATGTACTTGGGCCCTTTTATTATTCATCTTGGGCTGGAAGTATCGTCCATTTATGATTCTAAAATATGGGCTAAATTTACACCTTTAACACAGACTTTATTCATAATCGGACTTGGATAAACTCGACGTCGAGCCTCATCTCCGTTTAGCTAGCAAATTTAAGCCAAGCAAGTAGGTGACTCACCTGCTAGCTTCCTAAGTCCTTCAAGCACTTCAGTTCTCTCACTTTGTTAAGGGTCATGATCTCCTAAATTTGACATAAAAGTTATTTACACTCGACCCTCTTCAATGTTAGATATACATATCGCCCTCTAATTTGAGATTCAAGTACTTTTAAAAATGGTCGCTAATTTGACCAAACCATATCATATTTCATTTGCATAGTACTAGAATTGTAAGATGTAGGGTGTTACATCCTCCCCCCTAGGAACATTCATCCTCGAATGTTAGCATAATTGGATAGCTTAACCAAGTTTAAACCTTTACTTACATAAACTTTTGACAACACAATAAGTATTCAATCACACATACTTATTAGTGTCCTAATTCTGTATATTGGACTTCCTTTTTAGCTTTAAATAAGGAAAGGTATTTTAATTTCATTGTGTCCTCGGTCTCCCATGTTATTTCTTCTGTTTGTTGGTTCCTGCAAAGTACCTTCACTGAAGCTATTTCTTTATTCCTTAGCTTCTTAACTTGATGATATAGAAAAGCAATAGGTACCTCTTTATAGGTGAAATCTCCTTTAATCTGCACATCCTCAATAGGATTGATACGGGATGGGTCCCCTATGCATTTTCGAAGCATTAAGACATGAAAAACTAGATGAACCATTGAAAGCTCCTTGGGTAGCTCTTGTTCATATGCAACCTGTCCGAACATCTTATAATTTTATATGGCCCTATGTAATGTGGGATCATTTTTCCTTTCTTAACAAATCTCATGACCCCTTTCATTTGAGAAACCTTTAAAAATACTCAATCCCCTACTAAGAATTCCAGTCCTCTCCTACTAGTATCCGTATAGTATTTGTGACGACTTTGGGATGTTTCTAGTCACTGCTATATCACCTTAACTTTTTCCATGGATTATTGTACTAGATCTAGCCCAAGAAAGGTGGTTTCACCCACTTCAAACCATCCAATTGGTGACCTACATTTTCTTCCATACAAAGATTTGTAAGGTTCCATCTTGATACTCACGTGGTAGCTGTTATTATAGGCAAATTCAGTAAGTGGCAAATGGTCTACCCAACTACCTTTAAAGTCCAATGCACAAGCTTGTAATATATCTTCAATTGTCTCAATGGTGCATTTGGGGGTGGAATGTTATACTCAAATTCACATGTCCCTAAACTCCTTTGGAAGGACTTCCAAAACTTTGCAGTGAATTGAGCTCCTCAGTTTGATATAATGGAGATTTGGACTCCATATAGCCTGACTATCTCTTTGAGGTATAGCTTGGCATATTCCTCAGCTGTATAATCACTTCTGACTGGCAAGAAGTGTGCTGACTTTATGAGTCTATCAACTATTATCATATGGAGTCAAAATTTTGAAATGAGCGAGGCAAACCGTTAACAAAATCCACATTGATAATATTCCAGTTCTAGGTTGTAAGCTCTAACAATACATATAACCTCCTGCTTTTGGCATTTTACTTTCGCCTATTGGCAATTTGGACATGAGTCATAAATTCTGTAAGGTCATTTTTCATGCCTCTCCGCAAAAACATCTGCTTCAGGTCATGGTACACCTTAATTGATCCTGGATGGATGGAATATCGGGAATGATGGGCTTCTTCCATTATCCTATTTCTTAATCCATTAAGATCAGGCACACATAATCTATTTTGGCAGTAAAGTACTCCATTTTGTGCAAGGTCAAAACCCTTTACCGTAACCTGACTCATCTTTTCCTTAAGCTATCATAGAATAGGATCCTCGAACTATTTTTCTTTCACCTCCATTACTAATGAAGACGTTGCAGCATTATGCATAATAACCCCTTCCTTTGGAGTTTCAAGAAGGAGAACTTCTAAAATAGCTAGCTGACATAGATCCTTAGCCACTCCTTGACTTACCACAGCTTGATAACCAGTATTCATGATTGTCTTACGACTCAGAGCATCGGCTACCGCATTTGCCTTCCCCGGATGGTACAGTATATCAATGTTGTAATCCTTTATTAGCTTTATCCATCTTTGTTATCTTAAATTTTTGTCTTTCTAGTTAAAAATGTATTGCAAACTCTTATGGATAGTATATATGTCAACGTGAACCCCATACAAATAGTGGTACCATATTTTCAGAGCAAACACAACCGCTGCTTGCTCAAGATCAAGAGTTGGGTAGTTTTCTTTATGTGGTCGTAGATGTATAGATGCATAAGCAATTACCCTACCATGTTGTATCAATACACACCCTAAGCCAACTCCTGAAGGATCACAATACACTGCATACCCCTCGGTGCCTTCTGGAAGTACTAGCACAGGTGCAGAAGTTAGCTTATTTTTCAGCTCCTAGAAGCTCCTTTTACATGCATCATTCCATTGGAACTTGGTTGCTTTATGTGTCAACTTTGTTAAAGGTGCAGAAATAGAAGAAGAACTTTCAACAAACCTTCTGTAATAACCTGCTAACCCTAGAAAGCTCCGAACTTCCGTGGGTGTTATTGGTCTTGGCCAATCTTTCACAGCCTTTATCTTGTGTGAATCAACCCTTATTCCCTCATCAAAAACAATATAACCCAAAAATGACATTGAGTTTAGCCAAAATTCACATTTAGAAAACTTGGCATACAATTGTCGATCACGAAAAACTTGTAACACTGTCATAAGTGATTTGCGTGGTCCTCTTCTGATCTTGAATATACTAAAATATCATCTATAAATACTATCACGACACATCCATGAATTTCTTGAATACCCTGTTCATCAGATCCATAAAAATTGTTGGTGCATTCGTTAGCCCAAATGACATAACAAAAAATTCAAAGTTACCATAGCGTGTTCTGAAAGCAGTCTTAGGTATATCTTTCTCCTTCACCCTCACTTTGTGATAACCTGATCCCAAATCAATTTTTGAAAAGTATTTGGCACCCTGTAACTGATCTGATAAATCGTCAATCTTGGGGAAGGGGTATTTATTCTTAATTATCACCCTATTCAATTGTCGCTAATGGATACACATTCCCAAGGTGACATCCTTTTTACGTACAAATAACACTAGTGCACCCCAAGGGGACACACTAGGTCTTATAAAACCATTCTCCAATAAGACTTTTAACTGCTCTTTTGATTCACGCAATTCTGCCGGGGCCATTCTCTATGGAGGGATGGAAATAGGTTGAGTGCCTGGAAATAAGTCAATACCAAAATCTATTTCTCGTTCTAGAGGTAAGCTTGGAAGTTCTTCAGGGAACATATCAACAAATTCATTCACTGTTGGAACTGATTAAAGAATTGGTGATTCTGCCTCTGTATCCCTCACTCTAATTAAAAGACATATATACCCCTTAGATATCATCTTTCTGGCCTTAAAATAAGAGATAAACTTACTCTTTGGTGCCCCAATATTGCCTTCCCAGTCAAAAATTGCCTCATTTGGAAAGTGGAAGTACACTTTCTCAATTCGGCAATCCACGGTGGCATAGCAAGAAGATAACCAATCCATGCCCATAATAATATCGAATTCCACAGCTCAGTAAGGTGAGCCAATGTGTCACGGTCACAAATAGTTACTACACAGTCATAATAAATCCTTTTAGCCATGATAGATTCATTTGTTGGTGTAGACACTTCAAATGGTTTGTTCAATAATTTGGGTATTCTCTTAAGCTTCCCAGCAACTAATAGGGTAATGTATGAAAGTGTAGAACCAGGGTCAATTAATGCATATACATTATGTGAAAAGATGGACAATGTACCTGTGACAACATCGTGTGAAGCTTCTAGATTTTGCCGACTTCCCAGACATAGTGTGATTCTGTACTCCGCTAGAGCTAGCTACCCCTCTAACACCTCTACCACGACCTATAGGTGCTTGTTGACCCTTACCTAATGAAGGAACTGATGATTATGATGCCACAGCTGACCTAGTAGATTGTGCTATACTATCCATACGTCTCCTCGAGCAATCTCTCATAATATGCCCTGGTGCATCACACCAATAACAAGCATTTATTACAACATGACATATACCTGAATGACTCTTTCCACAGTGTTTACAAGACTGCGTAGGGGTCATTTGCTAGCCTGTCGAGTATCCTGCTATCCAAGCACCTTACCCTTCACTTCTTGGACCAAACTGATTTCTTCTAGATCCCTGAAGTTGTGGTGGAGCACTGGCTGCAGAATAGGAGGATGATGTCCTAGGTGGTCTATTAGAAAACCAAGGCCTAAGCTCACCTTGGGGTGGTGTAAACTGCCCTGTAGACTTGGCCCTCTTGGATTGCACCATTTCTAACTCTTGTGTCGTTCTCCTTTGCCCCTGCTCATCTAATTTCTGTGCAAAAGCTTGCATTCATGCTATATCCATGTTTTTGTTCAAAAAAGCAATGGTACAGTCTCTGTATGTATCCAATCTATCCATATATAGATGGACTCTATTTACCATAGTAGCAACTACATTAGGAGCATACCTTGCCAGGGAATTATATTGAAGGTTATACTTCCTCACACTCATATTCCCTTGGTAGTGGTTCAAGAAATGATCTACACGGTCCTATCGGATCTCTAATGGCAAGTAATGGTCAAGAAATGCCTCTTTGAACTCCTTCTAGGTGGTTTGAGGTGCATCTATACCCTTAGATTGCTTCTAAGCTTCATACCACAGTATAGCCACACCCTTCAACCTATATATCGCTAACTCGATAGCTTCTGTACCACTCATATACATAACATCTAAAGTGTGCTGAATCTAATCAATAAAGTCTTGGGGATCTTCATTAGGATCTGACCCAGTGAAGGATGGAGGATCCAAATTAAGAAAATCACGTATCCTCGTACCAGCTGCCCTATTCGCACCACCTGCACCTATAACAGGACCTTCCTATCTTTGACCTTGGCAAGCAACTGTATGAGTCAATAGTTAGACTGCATTTCTCATATCCAGCAAGGTAGCATCAATTGGTTGTTCTGGGGGAATTTCACTACTTCCAGGTTCATCCGGAGCTAGCGGGGTTGGAGATGTCTATGAAAGAGACTTATCTTGAGCCTCATTTCATTGTCTCAACTGAACGGGTATTCCAACCACCACTTCTATTCCCTTTCCTTTACCTTTGTTCTTCTGGGTTTCTGGCATACTTGCTGTACAAAACAATTTAGGGGTTATACACTTAGCTCTATGGAACGATCTAAAGAACGAAAAGAAAGTAACCACTCCTAAATTCAACATAGCCTCATGCTTATAAATGTACTGTACAACACATCAACAAACAAGACTCTACATAGATACGGCTTTGTAGACTCCCTAGGATGACTCGTTCTGATACCACTTCTGTCACGCCCAAAGTCCCATTAAGGTGCACTGGCACTCGCTGTCAATAAGGCCTGAGAGAACCAACCTATATCTATGCGCTTCCTATATATTTTATAAGGGATTTATATATTCAATATTCCTTTGAGAAAGTAAACAGTAATAACAGGCCAAAAGGAAATGCATATGGTTAGGCCATTGGGGCAATAGTGTCTAAAGTACGAGACATGACCACACTTTTATTTATATAGTCTACAAAGCCTCTAGATAAGGAAAAGTATCTGATAAGGATTGGGATAGGCCTCGCCTCGACAAACTATACAATATAAAAATATAAGCTCTAAATACACAAAGCTCCGAAGCAACCTCGAGCATGGTAACAATAGTTGGATATCTTGTACTCCTACTAGGGAGATCTACTAGCACCGGTACCTGTAGCATGAAATGCAGGTCCCCTATAAGGGACGTCAGTATGAGATAATATACTGAATATGTAAGGCAGGAAATATTGTATATGAAGCGACAACTCAAATGAAACTATACACTGGTGTAGGATAAGAGACCACATTTAGTTATATTGTGGGATCATGTACTTTATGCTCTTTTTATTACTCTAATTTTACAGTTTAATCTATGCACAACAAGTCATACAAATGACCAGCTAGTCAGTGGTAAATCTATATCAGGATCGGCCCTGGCTAGGCTTTTCCTTTAACCCCTTGGGCTACCCCCATGATAGGATCGACCCTGGCTAGGTGATTCTTCCACCCCTCGGGTTACCACCTATCAATAAGCAATATACTTTACTTTATCTTTCAATTACCTTTGAGATGATTCTTTTGGTGGTTGTAATATTGGAGCTGTAGGACTGTAGATACAACATATGACATGTAAATAATCACAAAAGACAACACCATAATGAAAGGAGTAGGTGACACAAATAATGAAATGCATAGGAGGTAGAACAACACATGAACTTTATTCAGTAGAACGAACTTGTGTATCTTGGTATCCAAGTATGTATGTAGGTTTACAAATGACTAGTATGGGAGCATATAAACATGTTAAAGAGTAGAGACGTGGATGTTTGTTATGTCGAAGTAGATAAGAGCTTCTACGTACCAAGGACCTAGGTTTCATGCCAAGTAATACGAAATCGAGTAGCCTTACATACCTTGTTGTATGACCTCATTATTACCTCGAGATAAACTTATCTTCCTCCAAATATTTATCTACAACATATTAGGTGATAAAACTACCATTACCAGCAAATAGATACATCTTGGCACCCCAATCTCATAAGAAAACAACACACGGGCAGCAAGCGTATAATTATAAACCCGAGCATATTCTTTCAACCTTTCCGCCCCTAATAATATTTTCTAATAAACCTTCTAATATACATATCATGTGCAGCCTTTTATAGTGCCATGACAGTCTTACAACAATCCCTAAAGCATAACACATGACAATTTTATGCAACATATAAATAGGCGGCATAACGTTACATCCCTTTGTTACAATTCGACGTCGACAATCCCGAACTTGTTTCAACTTTACCCAAACTGTACTCACCACATATATACATACAAACAACCTTAAAATAGTCTTAGACCAGCACCAAAGCAGACATGAAGGACGTGAGGCAGTAGCCTTCTATCCATCAGCCCACAAGTTCGTACTAAGAACACAATTATTATATCCTATAAGAACTCACTTTTGCGGACTATAAAAATGGTGTAACAGCCTTTATACATCATCATAGAACCAATACTCATTAATAACAGTATCCTCCCTTCATAATCAATCCAACCAAAAAGAAAAAAGCTTCCAAATAAACAAGAAAAATATACAACAACTTTTGGAACACATGTTGTCCAACAATTTCAGCAAGCATAACTATCATATATTTCGTGTTTATCATGGAATAAGAATAACTAATACATGGATATTTTCACTTACCTCAGCCTTCAAGATTAAGGTTTTCTTCAAGAACTCTAGAGGGTTGTATTGGCTGCCTTGTGAAGTGAAGTAAAGAGAAAAAGAAGAGTCTTTAGGAAGCTTAAAATTTGTTCCAAAATGAAATGATTTAAGGGGTTGTTTTTGAGCCTTTTTTAAAGGCTCTCTTTGGCCGACTTTCTCTAGAGGTTTTGACCACCTGTTACCATATATTACTAAGCTAGTGAGGCATCAACTTGGTCCTCACACTTGGGCCTAAAGGGGTGTCAAAGTTGATGTTCCTTGGCTGCCCATTTTCCTAATTCCTCTTCACTTAGTTTGGGCCCAATTAGTCAAGTGGGTTGTGATGTACTTGGGCCCTTTTCTTATTCATCTTGGCCTATAAGTATTGTCCATTTATGATTCTAGAACATGGGCTAAAGTTGTACCCTTAACACAGACTTTATTCATAATCGGACTTGGACAAATTCGATGTCAAGCTTCGTCTTCATTTAGCTAGTAAAATTAAGCTAAGCAAGTAGGTGACTCACCTGCTAGCTTCCTAAGTCCTACAAGTACCTCAATTCTTTCACTTAGTTTAGGGTCATGATCTCCTGAATTCAACATAAAACTTATTTACACTCAACCCACTTCAGCGTTAGACATACATATTACCCTCTAATTTGAGATTCAAGTACTTTTAAAAATGGGAGCTAATTTGAACAAACCATATAATGTTTTATTTGCATAGTACTAGTATTGTAAGATATAGGTTGTTAAAGATTCCAAACACTTACAATTAAGGCTAACAAGATGTGGAACATTGAAACACACCTACATTTTCCAAATTCCAATTCCGAAAATAATTTTCACAATGATCATATAACAATCAAACAACATACTGAAATGACCATTAGACTAACAACTACAGCCATCCAAAAAAGATTTCTTAACACGTCTTAAATCATAACAGAGTTTTCAAAACACTCAAACCCCAATAGTGAAGTAAGACCAAGCTCATGAGCGTATTATCCTAGGTCGGAACAAGTTGATAGGACCCCCACTCATATATCTAAACAAAGGCATAAGCACATGGGTATGAATCCTCATGACTAATTAAAGCACACAATCATCTTTCAAGAATGCGACTCTCCATAATAGTGAACTAAAATTAACCATGAGACTTACCCAATGAGAGAATGATCAAACCAATGCAAAGTAGAGAGAAAGAGATATTGAAACCCTAGAAAAAGTTGGATCATCAGAGTACTCATCGGAAAAATGACGTGGATAGCCGAGATGGTGATTGGAATAGTGGAAAACAAAGGAGGTTTGGGGATTCTTGGTCGAATTAGGTTAAGGGAGAGTGAAATTATGGGTCAAAATATATTTTGACCCCTTTTATACTAAACTAGGTCAACATTTAAAACGTTTTGTATCAGGACTATGAGACCCCGAGTACAAGTTGTAGGAGAGGCTACGGCTCGTAGGTCCTAGTCTTATAGTGGACCTTAACACAGAAAAAATTTTAATCCATACCTGGGCACTACAAACCCCACTTATAACTCGTAAGGGATCCTACGAATCGTGAGATTTGCTCGTAGTGTGAGTGCCAATCTTCAATACTCATTGTTCCGCTCTATAAGGCATGACTATGAGTCGTAGTGGAGACCACGACTCATAGGCCTATTCATAGAGGCTACTGCAAGTGCTATTTTCTCACATTTTCATTTCTTTATTTCCACCTGCAAACTAAGTCTCAAAACACATTTATCTTCAAAATATCACAACTAAATCAATATCTTTCAAATAAAAAACAAACAAGATGTTACCACCTAAAATCTCAAAAATCAAACAAGTTTGAAACAAACGAAAGAAAAAACATCACATATGCTTGGGTTGACTCCCAAGAAGTGCTTTGTTTAACGTCGTGGCTTGACTTAGTCATCATCCATCATCATCAATCATCAAGGGCCTAAACCTAACTCTTCAACTTATCCGGGTGTTTCATTGACTGGCTGATGTCGAACACGACCTCTACATCATTGATCTTGAACCAAAGCTGACCAGAATCCATATCCACCAAGGCTCTTTTGGTGGCTAGAAATAGTCTTCCTAAAATAATGGGCACCTCGAAATCAACCTCATAATCATGGGTCACAAAGTCCGTTGGAAAGATGAATTTATCAACTTTAACAAGCACATCAAGAAGTATTCCCTCCGACTTTTTGATGGTTCGATCCACCATGAGCAACCACATTCTTGTTGGAGTAGGGGTGCTAAGCCCAAATGTTTTGAATACGGAAAGAGGCATTAGGTCAATACTTGCTCCTAAGTCACACAATACTCTTGTGAATTCAACATCATCAATGGTGTAAGGGATGGTGAATGCACTGGGGTCCTCTTATTTTTGAGTTAGGCATTTGGTCATAATCGCACTACATTGTTGGAGCTCTTGTGAAAACTCTTGGCTCAAAGTGCATTTCTTAGTCACCAAATCCTTCATATATTTGGCATACCCAAGCATCTTCTCTAAAACTTCTAGAAGGGGAATGTTGATGGATATTTGCTTCAATATCGAGAGAAAGTGTTTATATTTGCCCTCCTCTTCCTTTTTCTTAAGGCTTTGAGGGAAAGGAGAAAGAGGCTTTGGAATTGACTTAACTTTTTCATGCTCTCTCACTTCTTCTCTTTGCATCCCAACATTCTCTGGACCTTCTCCCTCAACCATAACTTCACCGTCAAGACCCTTCTCATAAACTTCATCCACAATCACTGGCATAGGGAGATCTATGGTGATTTTACCACTCCTAGTCATGACCTCCATGCAATGCCCATCATTCTTTGGGTTTTGAATTGTATTGCTTTGTAAGGTGCCCTTTTGGCGTTGGTTCAATTGTGAAGAAACTTGCCCAAATTGTTGTTCCAATTGCTTAATGGCCATAAAGTGAGACTCTAACTTGAGGTTAATGCTTGAAATGTCCAATTTCATTCCTTTCAAGGTATCATCTTGGTGATCTGCTCTCTTTAACAATTTGTCAAACATCTCTTCAATCCCAGAAAAGCTTGGCACGATATCACGATTGTGGGACAACACATAAGGACCATTCCTATAACCACCTCTTCTAGCCCATTCAGCATCCGACACTCGCTCACTTTCATAGTAGCTACCTTGGTTGTCTCTACAAGCACCATCATGGTTGTAGTTCGGACCTTGATTCCCGAAACCTTGCCTCCAATAGTCTGAGTTGGACCCTTGGGTCTTATTCAAGAAACATGCCGCTTGATTACTCATAAAACAACCATCTTCATCAAAGAAAGAGTCTTCATATATAGGGGCCTTAGGAGGTTGGTGAGTGACTGCTTGGACATTTGCTTGGTTATGCTTCAAAATCAAATCCATACTCATGTGAAGTTGAGTAAGTTGCTCTATGATCTCTTTGTTGAGCTTTGTTTGCTTATTGTTGGTGTTGACCGCACAAGAGGTCTTCATTGCACCTCACTCTTGTTGACCCCATGCTCTATTAGTTTTAACCACTTGCTCCGTCCTAGTGGCTATAAATGCAAAAGGTTGGTCAAGAAACATGCCTCCCATGATTGTGTTGGCGCAAGCTTGACTATTATCATTAAGCGCTCGATAGAAAATTTCAACCAAGGCATCATCAACAATTTTATTATCAGGAACAATCCTCAAACATTTTGTGAATCTCTCCCATATGGTGCTAATAGAGTCACCTAGCAATTGCTCAAAATTGTTTATTTGATCTTGGGAGATATCTTTCTAGAAACACTTTCTGCAGCTCTACCCAACTTGTTCATGTACAAGGAGGAAGCTCAGACGACCACACAACTGCATTGCCCATTAGTGACAAGGGAAACAACCGTAAACCAATGGCATCAAGAGAAAGATTTTGTGTCCCCATGACACTCTTGCAAATGAAAACAACATTATGGAGATGACGATGGGGATCCTCTGAACGTAGCCCTATGAATAATCCACAGTCTTAGAGCCTTTGAAGCAAGCCAATTGACACTGAGAACTTAGCGTCTGCCGGTAGTAGAGGCAACACTATAGTACCAGTAACACACATGGCCATAGGGTTCAACCGATATTGGTTCCAACCATAAGTGTTCTCGTTGAAATCCCTAAGTTGTGGCCTATTATCCCTTAGGCGTGTATTTTCTTCTCTTCCAGATCATCATTCATATTCATTTTCTCCTAAATCATGATATTCTCATTCACCTGAGCCATTCTTCTAAAAAGTTGATGGATCTCCAAATTGATCGGAGCTAAGGGATTACGTTGACTCCTTGTCTTGGGCATATAACCTAGTATACCCTGCAAGTAGAATCAAATAATAAAAATAAAAATAAAAGTAAAATATAAGAGAGTTTTTGAAATTAACACTTGAACTAACTAATAGTGAAGTCAAGTCAAAACCTAGCTGTATTCCCCGGCAACGGTGCCACAATAATTTATGATGTTCACACTCCAATAAGAAAGCGATCGATATCAACAATTAACCTAACCAAAGGTTCGGGAAGAATTGATAGGGAATACAGGGTCTGACTACAAGAATTCACTATCAATCATTTCGAGTATATATAAATAAAATCTCTAAAAAAGGGGGAGGGGTTATGATTTAATAACAAAAGTAAAATAAACACTATAATACTATGCAAGGAAACATTCAATTTTAGGGAAAACTTGGGAATTGTGTTCCCCATGGTTGGTTGACTCGATTATCCTAGACAACATAACTACAATTAAAACTTCGTATGCAAGACGGTAACTTAGGTTCTTCCAACCCTCTTGTGAAGGTGAAGATCGAATTTCACCATGGCGCTTGGTCAACAACCATGGTATACCAACCAACTATTACCTATTGTCCCAGTCAACCTCCCCTTGGTCCTGTTTAGTTAATTAGATGAGAATACATTAATCGATTCCTGTCATATACTTCCCTTTTCCAATTCGTCACTACCTTGGTCAGGATAATGATAGTAGGCAAGGTTTGGTGTTGGCAATCACCAAACAACAATCAAAATAAAAGAAAATAGATAATACATGGAAAACCCCAATCATAGAAATGCAATAAATCTAGCTTATCTCAAATCAACCACCCATGGTTCCCACCATCCCAAGTTGTTGGTGCTTAGCTACTCATGCCTAAAGTAAAACCAACGAAAATGCAAATGCAAGACATAGTTGAGAATTTTGCCCAAAGCAATAAAGAGTGATACACCACAAGTTGCAAACCACAAGCTTGATAGATTGAGAATGAATACAATATATGATTTGCACTCCCCAAAAGTGTGTTTCCAAGAGAAAATTAAAGTCTTACACTACTACCCTAAAATAATCTAGAGAGAATATTCAAAAGTTCTCTTCAATATTCAAGATTGGGATCTCCCTTTAAAATAAATCCTAAGATAAAGTATATATAGTGTTTATAAATTTAAACCTAAAAATTACACAGAAAAGACAACTAGCCAGCAAGTACCTATGAGTTGTAATCGTGGTCTCGTATCAAGCACTTGACATTTTGGACTTGATTGTTATGACCCACTGGTACAATTCGTTGCTTGAGCTACGACTCATATGTTCTTCTCATAGTCTAGGCCTTCAGTGTTTTGGTCCAAAATTTTGCCTCTTTGTTTCATGCTACAAGTCCACCTATACGAGTTGTATTGAGACCTACGACTCATAGGGTTGCCTCATAAAGCTGACCTCTACTTAGAAGATTTCTGATTTTTTTTCTCTCTGTTTCTAGCTATGAGATCACCCTACGACTCGCATCTTGGGCTACGACTCGTAGGTGAGCTTGTATGTTCTGCACTTCAGCAAAATCTGTAATGTTTGTCCAAAATCATACCAACCTACCTTTTCTGCAATAACAATCTAATAAATCATAAAAACCATAAAAAGTCGCATTAAAAACTCACAAAATTTCTTGTTTTAGGCATCAAATGTGTTGTATTTTGACAGTACATCAAAGATACCACCATAATCTCCACCATTTTTTACACCTCATCAATGAACTCTTGAGGGTCCTCACACACCTTTGAACAATGAAACTCCAAGGGATTTATTCTAGCAAGATCCCCTATCCTTGAGACCGAAGTAGGAGTCTTTGGGGAAGCAACAATTTGATCCAACATAGTGATCACAGCTCTGAACTCGTCTAGACACTTGATCCACTTGACAGACTTGGGGAGCTTAAGGATCTTGGCTCACATTAGCATCATTTTTCCTTGGAAATGGAGTACATCATGGAACAATTTCTAAAAACATCAAAGGACAAGTGTTAGGATACAAAAGTCTAAAAGGTATGACATAGAGTTTAAAAGAAGGAAGGTTTTCCAAAAAACATGTCATAGCCTCCTATTCATGGATATGGTGGGCTTCACACCAATGAATAAGACTCTATTTGATGCGACATACTGGACTCTCTGGATACTTTCAAACCATATCCTCTGATACCACTTTTGTCATGATCAGACATAGGGCCCAGTCGTGACATGGAGAAGCAACACTTAAAAGAATCCTATCCAAGCCTCCTATTTATATCATAAGCATTCATAAGGTAAAATAAGTATATATAAGCGATTAAGTGAGCTGAAGTATATAACAATAAAACATCGTATCTCTAAAAGGGAGTGTACATCAATCCATAGTCTAATTCATGCCTTTACATCATAGATCTTGTCAGGGACTAGCGCAGAGCTTACTAGCTTACCCTCAAGATATACTTCAAAATAGGAAATGCTAAAGTCTCTACATAAAAAGAAATAACAAAGGGATCATTCTCAAAGCATGGGAACTCACCGACAAGTCTGCAAGCTTAGGAATGGGAGTGGTAGCCTCAGTATGGAATAATCTCCTCGTCATTCGTCTCTACATGGTTTGATTATGTAGGTGAAGAAGCATGCCTTAGGACATAAAATGGACTATGTATGTAGATATGCCATGAATCAAAGGACATAGCAATAATAACAATATGCATAATTATAAACAATAGGATAAGAACACAATATGCATGAGTGTTAGACCCCGTATTTCTTTAAATTAAAGATAATTATATAATTGGAAAATTTTGTTGTGGATGTTGTGTAATTAGAACTTAAGTATATTCCCGGTACATGATTAGAGTATCAAGTGAATTTGGCATACATAATTAAGTTTGAGTCGGAAGTCCTTGATTGGATCAAAATAGAAACGTTTGGGACCTAATTGATAAATAGGCTAATATGGACCCCTTATGATGCAATTTTGGAGAGTTGGAAATCTATAAATAAGTCCTCTTATCCCAAAAATAAGAACATTTTATTTGTTCTTACACATAGCTTCAAAAATTAGAAGAGAAAGAAGGGAAAGAGGAGAAGAAGAGAAAGAGGGAAGGAAAGAGAAAGCAAGTAAGTTTTTTAATCTTTGTATTCTTGTTTCTTAAGTATTCTAGTTATTAAGTTGATTGATTGTGAATTGGAGTATTGGGGGTTTAGGGAGATAGGTTAATTGTGGAGTGGCATAGCTATAGATATATACGTGTATATATCTAAGAACGTCTACAATACACGTATAGCCATGGTTGAACGATGAACCGAAGGGAGACGATTTGAGAGAAGAAAGTTGAAGTAGCAACCGAGAGCTACAGTAAAGTAGCTCTCGGTTTGCTACAGTAATGGGGAACCAAATTGCTTTTTTTTCGACTTCTCGATAAATTTTCGCTTCTAGGGTAGTATATTGAGGTCCCTAAGCATCGTAGTAGCTTTGGTTTGGTGGGAAAACGTTTGGAAATTTG
>JAOTQR010123804.1:0-23366 GCA_025774065.1 Solanum ossicruentum
TATGTACGATGTGATTATTAGGCGGCAGGACCGCAGCGGAGGCCTTGTCGGCCCGCACTCATGTATATGTATAAAGAGTTATATGTTGTATTATTGTCTGGGATGCTGCTGAGTTTTTTTTGCAGGTGAGGTTAGCTAATAAAACAGAGAACTCTACCGAAATTTCGGTAGATTTTCAGGTCGGATAGATTTGGACTTAATGTTTGTCAGGGTGCCCAATCGGCACTAGTCACGGCCCCTGGGTTGGGTCGTGACACTCTCCATCAACATGTCTTCTTGAACTATCTGCTTTTTCACCGCTATTATATGGGGTCCACAAAAATAATTTGTGGGTTTATTAATTTAATATTTTTAAAGCAGCTTGATTGTAATTTTTTTCAGCTGCTTCAATTATGATTTTACAGCATTAGCCCTAATAAATTATTTTTGTGAGTTTCTGGTACCTGTAAAAATAATTTACGGGTTCATTAATTTAATATTTTTAAAGCAGGTTGATTATAGTTCATCCACTGCTTCAATTATGATTTAGAAATTAGTCATGATAAGTTATTTTTGTGAGTTTCTTAATTTAATATTTCCAAAGTAGCTTTATTATATTTCTTCGGCCTTTTCAATTATAATTTTACAATATTAGGCCTAGCACTTGTGGACTTCATTTCCAAAGTGGTTTGATTATATTTCTTCGATTGCCTCTAAGTCTAATAATTAATAGCTTAAAATTTTTAAAATGCATAAAAAATATCTATTCTCATCACAAAAACTGAGATTAAAAAATATCTGTTTGGCTCGTACAAGCAAGGGATTCATGATCAGTATAGATTAGTATATATGAATATATAAATAATTATATTTTTCTCTTTAATATTTTATATTTACTATGGTTTTCAATTTTAATTATCAAAATATCTTACATAAAAGATTCATTTATTTTCTTAAAGAAAATTATCATGTTGCATGAAATTTTTCTATTTGATTCAGATTATTATTAGATATAAGTTATGTGATATTATCAACAATATAATTTTTCACGTTATACTTTGAAAATCATATTATCATTTAACACATTTTTTCTCCTTTTGTTACACGATTATATTTTGTTTCATATTATAGGCACTCAACACTGAGTGAGTTATTTTTAGTAACTATTCCAACAAGCAAAATCATGTTTTTCAGTTTGATATTTTATGTTTTTTAATTTTTTAAAAATTTAAATGATATATTTCACAGTTTAGAAATGTGGTTGATATATTTTTTTTGGGGATTTTTTTCCCTTTAAATTTCCACTATATGTACCTTATTTCCTCCCCCATCTCTCTCTATATAGATTTTTAACTTTTAAAATTATTTTTAAAATTAAATTAAAAATTTATTATTTGATCTTATACATGTAATTAAATCTATTTTTAAACAATTTAAAAATCTATGTTTTTGTCATATCTGGGGAGGGTACCCTAGACGTAATTGGCATTCGGAGACTATTTCTAGGCCCCAAGCGAACCACCTAATCTCATCACATTCGTTCAATCAGTCGATAAGCGGAAGACATTAAAGAAATGGCCTCAACTATCAGTGGACTACAAGATTCATCAATTTTGTCTATCACAAGAAACAAGATTAGTGAGAGAACTCAATTTAAAAATAGAGAAAGGGGAAAAAAATCTCAAAATCATCCATAATCTATCTGTGTCTATGAAGCCTCAATAACTACTATCTAAGAAGGTACCAAGACAGGACATGGTGTCACGACCCAAGCCTAGGGTCTAGACGTGACACGCCGAATGGGGACCCAAAGTGACCCCAAACAAGAATTTTAGCATATCATTTACATACCCTTGGTTGCGGAAGCAATTACTCAATAATAAGAGAATAGAAATAAGGATAAAGAGATTAAGGAAAGTCTTTCATAATTAAATCATCAAAGGATTCAAAGCTCAAAGCATAAATACATAACTGGTCCAACAACACCTCTAACATAGATTGCGCGGGAGCCAAGACAATTTTCCGGGCTCACCCTCATAGTCATAAGCATCTAACAAAGAAAAGAGACTTTACATAACATAGGATCAATAACTATTGTCCTCGGAGTTGAGGACTTACCAAGCTTGCTTCAGGAGATAGTACTAGCCACGTGGAGGAGGAGGAGGATCAAGTGGAGCTCCAGTTCCTACATGGTAACATCATGTAGGCATAGAGTATGCATTAGTATGTTCGAATGTACTAAGTATGTAGGATGCAATGTAACAAGAGATAAGCAACATAATCGAAATGCATAATTAGGCAATGCATGAACATATGGCAATATGACATGCATGAATGATGCTTGAAGTAAACATGCTTATATAGAACATATTACATGTGTAGTAAGAGACCATCATTATGGAATCCAAGGCTACCACCCCCTTGGAGAGGCGATTAAGGTATCAACCCCTCAATTGGCTTATGGATGTCACACCCTACTATCCATGGTGATTGAGGTATTAACCCCTCAATTTGGTTGATGGTTGTCACACCCTACCATCCATGGTGATTGATATATCAACCCTTTAATTTGTTTGATGGTTGTCACACCCTACCATTCATGGTGATTGAGGTATTAGTCCCTTAATTTGGTTGATGATTTTCACACCTACCATCCATGGTGATTGAGGTATCAACCCCTCAATTTGGTTGATGGTTGTCAAACCCGACCATCCATGGTGAATGAGGCATAGCACCCCCTCAACAAGGTCTGATCACTTGCAACACTATAGATACTTTTCATGAAATCAACACATATATACATTCCTTTCATCATCATAAAGTCATTCAAATCATAGGTCATGCAATAGATCCTCAATAACTCAAGAACCCTAAATCGGACATTTTATCAAACACTTGGTGGGTATGTAATGCTAGTTCAAAATAATGCAATTTAAGTATGCAATCATCTGAGAAAACTTAATGTAAATCAACCCACCAACACTTGGTAGCACCATCATGCAATGTACACTGAAATACTTCATCAGATCATAGATTCATAGCTCAAAACATGCTTAAATAGTCCACATTTCATTAACTCCAACATAGTTTATAATTAAATTCATAGTAAGAATACCCATAAGTAAATCAACTTGAAAACATGTAATTTGTATAGAAAGGAAGGTTGGACACTATGAGTAAAAGGACCCAATGGTTGAAACCCACGTAACTCAACTTTGGAGATTCCCTTGATGAAGATTGGAATGAAAACTTGAGTCTTGAGTGAATATTCCTTAATATGCGGAATGAGTTTGGGACACTTGAATTTGAGTGATATTTGGTTAAGTGTTTGAGAGGGTTTTGGGGAATGTCTAGAATGATATGGGGTTGAAAAATGACTAAGTATATGTGTTTTTATGCATAGGAAGGTTAGGCCCTAGATCCCAAAGCCTTGGACCGAGATTAGAAAACTGACAACAAAATGAACTACTTCACGACGGCTCCGAGTTGTGGAGGGAATGCGCACCCCCACTGTTTGCGCAAACTTGAAAAAATCAAATTGTGCTACAGTTGCTCTAAAATTGTGGTTATACCTATTTCCCAGTCATTTTTCCCCTATTCAAGAATATGAAGTCGAATTTTCAATATCATGCACGAATTTTGAGATATATGGAAATTACAATTATGGGTATTTCCGAGGCATATTTTTGGGTACTTTTTGGGGTCATTTCAATATCTCTCCCTTGGAAATATTCATCCCTGAATGTCAAAGAAGTGTATATAAGAAAAGTAAGCAAGATAATTTTAGCCTACACAAGAATGCAACAATGCACTTAAACTTCATTTCAAAAATCTCAACAAAAAGTGTCAAAATCACCATGAACTTGTTAATATAAACATGAATGTGTGCAAATAACATGAGGGCTGAAACTTAAGACTTGAAATCATATAGGGAGACTTATATTAGTACCCTAGGCTTGAGTAGAATGTAAAGAGATAGGGATATCGCTTTTGCATGTCCGCTTTGGATTACCATGTGGCACTTTCAACTTGTTGATTCCTCCAAAGGGCCTCGACGGAAACTGCATCCTTGTTCCTCAACCTCTTCACTTGTTTATCCAAAATTTCTACCGGAACCTCTTCATAAGTCAAATTGTCTCCAACCACTCCCGCAACATCAAATTGTACAGTGGCTTTTGGTCACTTACGCACTTCCTCAACATAGATACATAGAAGATTGAATGAACTATATCCATTCCACTAGGCAACTCTAACTCATAGGCTACTTACCAGTTCTCCTCAACACCCTGTAAGGACCCACAATCTTGGACTCAATTCACCTTTTTTAACCAAAAACGAACCACACCTTTCATGGGTGCTACCTTCAAATAGACCCAATCTTCAATCTCTTCCTTATCAACCTCACTTTCTCTAAGGCTCACACCCTAATCACGTCCGGACCTAACAAATCCATCTCTCCCACTTCAAGCCATCCAACCGATGATCTACAACGTCTACCATAAAGAGCCTCTCCTAAAATCAACTTTCTCAAGTCATCAACATTAGGCACACACAATCTACCTTGGTACCTAAGGACACCATCTCCCCCTTGGGAGGAAACCTCTACCTTACCATCTCTCACCAAGGCCTTCAACTCTAACAAGGCAGGTTCAAGATCTCGCTTTGCCTTTTCCTCCTCAACCAATGAAGATTTAGAACCATCAACCACTACTACACCACCATTGTCAACCTCATCTAACCTAACTTCTAATTTAGCCAACCGGTGAACCTCTCTACCCACCTCCTTACCACTATCATCAAGATGAGCTAGGCTACCCATAGACACCCTACTCAAAGCATTGGCCACAACATTAGCCTTACCGGGATGATAATGCACACTCATATAATAATCCTTAAGGAGCTCTAACCACCTTCCTTGTCTCAAGTTAACATCTTTTGAGTGAACACATATTGGAGACTCTTATGATCGATAAACATATCAACATGCACCCCATACAAATAGCGATGCCAAATCTTCAAAGCAAATACCACGGCGGCCAATTCAAATCATGGGTAGCATTCTTCTTTTCATGCACCTTGATTTGTCTAGAAGCATAGGCTATCGCCTTACCATTTTGCATCAAAACACAACCCAAATCAATCCTTGAGGCATCACAATACACAACAAACTCTTCCAACCCTTCCGGTAGAGACAAGGTAGGAGCGGACACAAGCTTATCCTTCAAGGTCTAGAAACTCTTCTCACACTCATCGATCCATACAAATTTAGCCTTCGTTTGGGTCAACTTAGTCATGGGAGAAGCAATAGAAGAGAAACCATTCACAAACCTCTGGTAATAACCCGCTAAGCCTAAGAAGCTTCTACTATCTGATGGAATCAAAGATTTAGGCCAATTCCTAATCGCTTCCATCTTTTTAGGATCCACCTTAATACTATCCCCCGACACCACATGACCTAGAAAGCAACCTCTTTCAACCAAAACTCGCATTTCTCATATTTATCATACAATTTCTCTTCCCTTAATCTTTGTAGCACACCCTCAAGTGACTCACATGCCATCCTCACTATTGGAATAAATCAAATTATCATCAATGAAGACCACCACAAACAAATCTAGGTATGGTTTAAAGACCCTATTCATAAGATCAATGAAGTTAGCCGGTGCATTAGTCAAATCAAAGGAGACTTAGATCTGGAGTCCTCCTATATAGAATTTCCCCACTCGAAAAGAAATTATTTGTCTTCCGTCATATAACTCTCTTATGATCGGAAGTAGCATTTTTAGGATAAGTTAAGTCTCTAAATACTTCTTTACATCGAAATACCAAGGTCTTCTATTTCTGTCTCGATATGCAAACAATGGGCCGATTGCTCCCTCAAGTCTATCTCTAAAGGGTTAATATACATATATTGAATCATCGAGGAAATGGTGGAAATGGCATCAGTTAACTCATTCTGTATCCTTGGTGTGAGCTTGAACTCGATCTTTCGAAATCTTTTACACAATCTCTGTACCAGGTGCACATACGATACGATCTTTGGGTTCTTCACAACCCATTCTTCTTGAACTTGATGAATCAGTAAATCTGAATCTCCAATGACCAGAAACTCTTGAACATTCATGTTTATAGCCATCCTCAAGCCCAAAATGCAAGCTTCATACTCAGCCATATTGTTAGTACAATGAAATCAAAGTTTTGCGCCCATCAGGTGATGTTATCCGGATTCTGATACTAAGACTGCTCCAATGTCAAAGAACATTCGCCAGCCAGGGTGTGCCTCAAAGATGTCTTCTCCTGCAAATGATATCTCTTCATCGGGAAAGTAGGTTTTGAGTGGTTCATAATCATTTTCAATGGGATTTTCTGCAAGGTGATCAGCTAAAGCCTGTCCTTTGATTACTTTCTGAGTTACACGATGTCGAACTAGCTCAACGGCATTTGCCACTTGGCTAGTCTTCCTATTGGCATCACTTTCTGAAAGATATATCTCAATGGATCCATATTTGAAATGAGGTATGTAGTATCGGAAGACAGATAGTGCCTCAACTTTTAAGCAACCTAAGTTAAAGCGCAACAAGCCTTCTCCAAATAAATATATCGAGCCTCATACAGTGTTCTTACTTAAATAGTAGATCGCCCATTCCTTCTTCCCGATTTTATCATGCTAGCCCAGCACACACCCGAATGCATTATCAAAAACCAAAAAGTACAATAATAGTGGACTTTCCTCTCATGGAGGTACCAGCACTGGTAGATTAGACAAGTAGTTTTTGATAGTACCGAAAGCAGTCTGGCATTCTTCATTCCAATTTGTCAATGCATCCTTTTTCAACATACTGAAGATAAGTTCATAAATTAACGTAGATTGGGCTACAAATCGACTAATGTAATTCAATCTCCCCAAGAAACTCATGACTTCTTTCTTCGTCTTTGGAGGCAGCAAATCCTAAAATGCTTTGCTCTTTGAAGGGTCTAGCTCTATACCTCTTCGCCTGACTCTGAATCCCAACAACTTACTGGCAGGCACTCCAAAAGCACATTTGGCAGGATTCAACTTCAGGTTGTACCGGCGTAGGCAGTCAAAAAATTTCTTCAAATGAGTCAGGTGATCCAAACTCTCGCGGGATTTGATGATAACATCATCCACGGACACCTCAATCTCTTTGTGAATTATGTCATGGAAAAGAGTTGTCATAGCTCTCATATAAGTAGCTCCTGCATTTTTTAGGCCAAATGGCATCACTCGATAATAGTACACACCCCAAGGTGTAATAAAAGCTGTCTTTTCTGCATCTTCTTCATCCATTAAAATTTGGTGATATCCTGCAAAGCAATCCACGAATGATTACATCTCATGCTTGGCACAATTGTCAATGACAATGTGAATGTTCGGTAATGGAAAATCATCCTTGGGGCTGGCTTTGTTGAGGTCTTTGTAATCAACATAGATCCTGATCTTTTCGTCCTTCTTGGGCACTAGAACAATATTGGCCAATCAAGTGGGGTATTGCATCACTTCTACCACCTTGGATTGTATCTATTCGGTTACCTTTTCCTTGATTTTTAGACTCGAATACAGCTTAAAATTTCAAGTCTTTTGTTTCACTGGACAGAATTCTGGGTTGATTGGCAACTTGTGAGAGATAATATCAGTACTCAGACCTGGCATGTCCTCATAGGACCAAGCAAACACGTCCATGTATTCTTTGAGCAAGCTAGTAAGTTCTCCCTTCTGAGCATCCTTCAAATGGACACTGATTCTGGCTTCCTTGACACATTCTTCATCTCCCAGATTCACTATCTCAATCTCATCTAGATTAGGCTTATCCCGATTCTCAAATTGTTTCAATTCATGGGCAAGATGTTCGGGTACTATGGTTCTTTCATCGTATTCCTCAAGCTTATTATCATCTACCTCATTTTGTTCATTTAGCTTTTGACATGACATGACATTGGCAGGTTTAAAATTATTTAAACTGAAATCATAAACAAACATAGTTAGATAAGAAGTAATTAAATGATAAAATGAGTACTAAGTGCGATTTGAAATAAATAAAGGCTTTCATTTAAAAGAAAGTGCAAACTTTGGTCATGACCATGTGTCAATCTGCCTTTTGAGATATTACGAGAGAAATTAAAGCGAAATCAAATAGGAGTGAAATAGCAAGGTAAAAGATGGGTCATGGGCCTTCGATGGACTGCCACCTATTTTTAAAAGTGAGTAATTTAACAATTCTTCGTGTACCAAGACAATTTGGGGGATCAACAATGAGGTGGATGTCTCTCTAAACTCTTGGTCATCTGGTTTTGCACCTCGAGCACCTGATGTTAATGGTCTATTTCATCATCGTCAATTGCATCAATTTCTCTAAACAGGTCCCAGATCCCTCCCCCAAGACTATCGTCACCTATGCATTCTCGTGTTGGAAATGACTGATATAGGTTCGGTATTGGCCGAGCCAAAGCTCGATCATCCTTTTGATTTTGCTTCTCCCACTTATCTTCCTCTAAGATAGGATATCCTAGGCCGAATCTGGACTGTTTCACTGGCAATGGAATAGGCTCAGTAATACCCTGCAAGTGCTTCCCTACCCAAAATCGATTTCAAACCCATTCCTCAACATCACTATGGCTATCATCTTATAAACAATAGGCATAGAAGGTCCCGGCGTTCAGTCATCTTCGATAGCATTCACTATTTCAACTTTGTAGAAATCTGATCCTCAAGTGACATTATCGATGATTGGTGTATACACATTCAAATGGCTTCCCTCACCATAAATAACCACTTCACTTTCATTCCAAATGAACTTCATCTTTTGGTGGAGGGTGGATGGCACAGCTCCCGCTATATAGATCCAAGGTCTTCTTAACATGTTATAGCTGGTAGCTATGTCCATCACTTGAAGTTTAACAACAAACTCAGTAGGTCCCATGCAAATTATTAGATTCACTGCTCCCAGTATATCTCTCCAGCCACCATCAAATGCTCTCACATTAACTCGGGTCTGCTGGATTTCCTCCACATCATAGTTCAATTGCTTGAGAGTAGATAGAGGGCAAATATTCAGTCCTGATCCATTGTCGATCAAGACACGATTTGGAATCATATCTCGACACTTTATTATAACATGAAGCACCTTATTATTCATTGCTCCCTCAAATGGTAGCTCTTCAGTGCCAAAACTGATGCGATGACCCTGGGTAACCCGACTTATCATGGCTGCCAGATTATCGTTGTCTGTTCCTATAGGCACATAAGTTCCCTCTAATGCTCTCATTAATGCCTTCCTATGACATTGTGAATTCATCAGTAGTGCCCATACAGAAATATGTGAAGGTATCTTCTCCAAGTGTTTGATGATAGAGTACTCTTGAAGCCGCATTCTTTTCCAAAATTCTTCTGCCTCAGCTTCACTTATCGGCCTTTGAGCTTTTCTGCCTATTCCCTGAATTGATTTCCCTGTATTGACAATCTCGATCTCAACCTTCTTGTTAGGAATTCCTTTTGGTATCATAGCAATCACTTCACAAGGTATCAAAATCTCCATCTTTGGCCACTCAGTGATACTTAGAGATGCCACACTCTTTTCTAAACTTACAGTGCCATTTGGTACTCTCTTCTCAGCTGTACACCAATCTTCTTCTCTCTCCATCACACTAGTAATGTTCCCTCCATAATCAGGTGAAGGATTCTTGTTGACATTGGGAGCGACAGTCCGAAGAACGGCCACGTTACGATCGATTAAGTCCTGGATTTTATGCCTCAGATATATGCAATCTTCAGTGTCAAGTCCAACACTATTAGAGTGGTAAGCACAAGTTTGATTGCTCCTGAAGAAATAAGAATTAACATCCATGGCTTTCGAAGGGGCGGGCTAGATCAACCCTGCAGCTGACAATCTTTCAAATAGCTTTGTCCGGCTTTCGGTGAGCGGAGTGAACACCCTGGGGTTTTTTTTATCTGCGTTTGGATAAGGAGGGTTATAGTTATTTTGTGGAGGTGGAGGCACTCGATGGTAATTGGGATGGTTTCGATGGGGGATGTAGGGGTTTGGAATCTTGGGTATGATGGTGTTTGGTAATTTGACGGTGGGGTTTGGGATTTCGAATTGGGTAACTGGTAGAGGGAATCTGATAGGTTGGTTGGATATGGGAGCAACTTGGCAGTGGAGATTGGTAGTTCGGTATGATATTTGGTATTGTGGGGAGTGATAAAGGGGAGGAGGGGTTTGGTAGTTTGTGGTTGGAGTTTGATTTCTTGGTTGAGCATGAAAAACAATGAATGAACTTGGGGTAGGTTGAAAATGGATTTGAGGGGGTGTAGACTTAGTGAGATGGGTTCTAGGAGTTCTCCTTTTGTCTTGTACGTTGGAGACAATTGACACTTCTTCTTTCTTTTTCCTCAATATCCTGGATGATTTGACTGAATTTCATATACGGGTGATCTTGCCCATTTTGAGTCCATCTTTGATATTCTCCCCAATCTTAACTATATCTGCCAATTTTACTCCAATGAGCGGCATCATTCTTTCATAAAACATCGGCTCTTGGGAGCGCATGAACACTTCGAGAATCTCTTTTTCAAACATGGGAGGATGCACTCTGGCGGCGTTCTTCCTCTATCTATATGCATATTCCCGATAACTTTCGATTGACTTCTATCTTATCTTCTCCAATGAATAGCGGTCTGGCACAATTTCGACATTATAAGCAAAACTTTTGACAAAATCTTTGGTCATAGCACTCCAACTGGCCCATTGGTTGTTTCTTGGGAGGTAAACCATTCTAGGGCCTCCCCACTTAGACTTCGATTGAAAAGTCGCATAGCAATGCTTCATTTTTCCCTATGCCCACCAGCTGACCATAATATGCTCTCAGATGGTCCAGAGGATTTCCACTTTCGTCGAAAGTGTCAAACTTTGGTATTTTGAACCCTTCTGGAAGGTTCAGATCCGAGTGAACGCATAAATCCTCACAATCCAGCCCCATAACATTAGGTGCATAGCGAAATTGCTTCATAGCTTTTGCAATTTCTTCTATTATGTCCAACTTGGCCATCTCCTTCTTGACCTTCCATTCTTTCTCCTTCTCCTCATAATGGTCAACCTCAGAGTAAGTGGCGTGAGGAATTTGTGGATTGGGATATGGAAGGGAATTTTAGGAGGCATAATTTGGGTGGTAGGTGGGTTGTATTGGTCCGGATCTTGGCTTTCAAGAGGGATTATTTGGGGGTGGGTAGTGTGGGAAATTTGAGAGGAACTGCAGGCTTGGGCAATATTTGGGTTTTGGAGAGGGGGCGGTGCTTGGGAAAAAAGATTAGAATGTCCTGCGTCGGGGGTAGTTAAGTCGATGATGGGAGAAGCTTGAACAGAGGTAATTGGTAGATTTGTTGAGATAGGGATAGGTTGATGAGATAGATTAGGAGAAGGAGGCCTCCCATTGTCTAGACCGGGAAGATTAGCAGTAATGGACAAATTTTCTAACTCTTGAGTCTTCTTCATTTCCATCTTCATGTCAACGATTTGTTGCATCAGTTGCAATTACTCTGTTCTGTTGTGCGATAATGGGATCTGTCACAGTGATCTCAATCAGGCTTGCATCATCATTGTTGTCTGTCTTTTTCCTTTCCATTGGTTTTGGTTAGGGGAGGGATCTTTATGGCCTTTTGATCTAGTTAAATAAGGATGATCGGCCAGCTCTATCAACACAGATCAATTCTAAATTACCTGTAAGAAAAATTACTCAAAGGCAAGCATGTTAATTCCTTCAGATTAATAGGTAATGTAATATAACACACATATATCAATAAGCATATAATTGTTGCATTATTCGAGAGTAAACTAGCCCACAGATACGCGAGATATGGTAAATAGGCAGGACTTTGCCTATATGATTTTAGAAATAGTGGATCAGGAAAGTTGATTCGCGCCCAGTCAGGTTTTCTTGTGTTGTTGATAATGTAGACGGGGGAAAAATAAGCTTTTGGAAAGATAGGGGCCGGGCTTAAAAGGCTGCCTACGTATCTCACAAATGAGAAATCAGGCCCTACGTAGTTCGAGAATACAAGGAATAGCTTAGTTCAAATAGACTTCATTACACGAAAAATACAGCATAGAAATATTACTAAGAAACATAAAATGTCTCTATGAGACTTCTTCTGCTTACTTGTAAATTTCCTTCTCCATGCTATATTTGGATCATTCTTTTGGCGGGATGTCAACATCAACTTCTTTGGCCTCTGTGCTTCGTCTTGGGAGGGCACAATGGGGACTCTCCTGCTTCAGCTTGGCTATTTCCTCCAGGGTGGCCTCGAGTTCCACCTCCACTTCTGTGTTTCGAGCTATTATGTTTCCAAGATATCCCTTTCAGAGTAGATGCATATTCTTTGAGTATTTGACTTGCCTTACTCAGGCTTAGTCTTTTAGCCTCGGTAGTTCTATTTCTTCATCATCTTCAGCTATTTTAGCAAGCATTGTCCTGGTAGTCTGATTCACTTCTCCATCTTTCGGGATCTCTTGGGTGACCTTGCCTAGCATCCTTGTCAATATGCTTTCAGCGCTCTTAGCATTTTGGCTTTTCTCCATCCTGACTGCAAATCCAACTTTCCTGAGATGAAAGAATGAAAGTTTAAAAGTAGGTTAAGGAATTCAGACTTTGTTGAGAAACTTGGGACTCGAAGAATTATTTGGTCGCATATTTGATAGTGACTGGGATTTATGCCTAGGTGGCTCTAGAGAATTTTCAAAAGGAGTGGGCTAGAATTTTACCCCAAATAAAACAAGATAATCATACAAATAGTTATAGCAAATAGCATAAAAATAATTATCGCGTGTCCTAAATGCGGGTGGCCTTTTATGCCAGGGGTAGGCCTATCGAATTGAAGGATGTGTATTAATTTAAAGGCAATCCATTATCCCCAAAGTAATTTCATTTACGAAATAAAATGCTTACAAGACATATTGAAAAATACATCAAAAGTGCTTACAAAATATAAAGAAAGATACATCTCCAAACTTTTAAAAGAAGAAAGTACAGAAATAAAAGTAATCCCACGTAGGGGATAATAAAAGACTTTAGACTGCTTCGGCTCTCTCGCTGATCCTTGACTTTTTAGCTATCTCAACCTCCTGCCACAGGAAGTATCTATCTTTCCACAAATAGTCCCTTGCAAACTGAGCCCCCTCTTCGTGACTGGCTTCCCCCAGAGTCTGAATTTGTTGATCCATTCGATCATCCAGCCCAACTATGTATTCCTTGCTCTACTGAGCTCCTGTCTAAGCTGCTCTATATAACCTTAGTATCCTCCAAGTGTCGATGCTGATGGACCAAATGATTTTCCTGATACTTCTCTTGGAGGCGATGAAGTAAGACTTGACTTTCGGCTTCAACATCCTCGATATAACAGGGTATATTCGGGCTAGGCTTGATTGTTCCAGCAAGATTCTTCTTCAACCAATCCTTATATGCAATACTACACTCGGTATTAAACCTGTTGGGAACCTTATCTCCCGTCACACTCAGAGTTTTCCATTCTCGAATCATCATCCTAGTGAAGGATACCTGACCGCCTTTGTGGTTTGTCACAAATTTCCTCATATCCCATGTCTGAGAAACGACTTGCTTACAACCTAACTGCCTAAGAACTCGACCGAGAGCATATGGATGGGTGCCCCTAAGCTCGGAAAATACTAAGAAAGGAAGTTCCTTACTCCGATTTATGATGTCACTCATAACAACATCATCAATGGACCACTGTACATCTTCTTCTTGCAATCCACTCAGTATTGGCATCCAAAATTGTTGTTCATTCCCTGCTTTGAAGTGATTGAAGTGTAACCACCAACTGTGAGAAGCAAATTGATCATTTTCACATTTTGGATCCAGTTCAGTGGGGTTATGGGCTTTGAGTAAGTGTTTTATCATCTACCATTGAAGTATCAGGTTGCAACCTCAGAAGAATCGGCTCCCACTTTGGTATTTATCCAAAGCTCTGTAAATATCAGCAAGGATCATAAGTGCTAAGGTGTAATACTTGGTCGACGTTTTGTACTTAACTTCGTTGAAGATGGCATGAGTAACCATTATCATGCTCGGATTAATGGCGTGCCCCGGATTTTGGGGAAAAACTATGGTCCCCAATAAGCATACCACGAAAACAAATGACTGCTTCTCTTCCCAAGTTTGTTCGGAAGTAAATTCCCCTTTAAAGTTTTTCGTAGCCATTAGCGCGTCCGAATCAGTAGTACAACTTTCGGAGTGGGATGTTTAGTCCTTTGAGCTGACTTATCCATTTGACATCGACTAATGAGAGTGCTTCCTTAATCTCCTTTGGACCCCACACCTTGGGAATTAGAATGTCGTCATCCGGCTTAGACTTTCTCTTGTTGCACATGCCTACACTTTCGTAACTCGCCAACACTTCCTTAGAGTATGAGTTATTCACGTCTCCAAAATGGAATACCATACAATCGCTATCCCAAAACTTGATCATTGCACCAATTAGATCTGGCCAAGCCTCCATTTCCATTAGAGAGGGGAGATAGCCTATGTGCTTTTGAACTTATCTTTTGTTGCACTCATTTATTCTTGCCCACCACACTTTGAGAAAGGGATGAGGTTGAGTCACCATTCTAGTCTTTAAGGGTTCATACACCTGAGCCATCCTACAAGAAAACAAATAGGTTAAGTTCCCCCTGCCCAGGTGATAATGAGTTGTTTAAATTACTGCATATCCTTCAATTAAAATACATAAGTATGATCGTCTTATTGGTCGTGGGCCAAATAGACTCGAGTTGGCTATTAATGGGCCCAATACCCCTTGGGTATTGGAACGGCCTAGGCAAATGATCCTAAAAAAGGTTTTGGGTTTCGCTTTGTCCTAGGTATCTAAGAGTGGATTTCGAATGGATTGGAAACCCAGGCGGATAACCTGAACTAGAAATTATGACAACCATTGGACGCATTACGAGTCAATAAGTTAACACATATTCCGAAAAGGGTTGAGTATTTGGAAATCCGGCTGTGGGTTTGCAAGACCATCCTCCCAAATACAAAAATATAATGGAAAGTGCTATGACATGCAAATGATAGTTAATATCAAAATTTAAACAAATAAAATAAATAAGGAAACAAAGGCAATTATTACAACTCGAATAAATAGTTAGTCAAACAAATCCTAATCTAATGGTTAAAACCTAATTATGTTTCCCCCGCAGAGTCGTCATTTCTGTCAATTCGAAAAATGGTGGGACTTTTGATTTTGAAAATCCGATTTGATACTTAATTTAAGTATAAATCAAATTCCTGCAATTTGAAAGAGTTGCCACCTAATTTTCAGGATAATTAGAAAATCAAGATTAAAATTTAAAACCTAACAGAAAAGTTTTAAAATATTCGATAAATGGGTAAGGGTTCAATTTCCATTTTGAGAAGAAATTAATCTCTCAAAATGGCCACTAACTTGTGGCTGACCGACGATTAGAAAGTTGACTAACTTTTAAAGATTTGACTGATTTTGAAAAATTTGACTAGTTTTTTTTTTTTAAAGTGACTAATTTAGAAAGAATTGATTAAATTTGAAAGAATTGACTAAATTTGAAAGAATTTGACTAAATTTAAAAGAATTGACTAACTTAAAAAAAAACATCAACTATCTTTGTAAAATTGACTAAATCTGCAAAAGTTGGCTAAGTTTAAAGTTAACTAACACTTCAAACCAAAAAAAAATAAATTGTATGAATAATTCCAACACTTAAGAAAATCATTAATAATGAAAATTAGCATAAATAGATGCAATATTGGGGAAACAATTAAATTATAACAAATAATAACACAAATAAATGTAATAAAGTTAGTGTCAATCAACAAAATCACAAATAACATTGATAAATATCCAAGAAGGTAAGAGAGAGAATAAAAATAAAGATTGAGCTTGGCAGGCCTAATCTTCCACCTGTCCTAGTTTCTATGCTTTTGGGCCTACTTAGCCCATTTAAATCTACCCCAACTGCTGCCTGCCGAAATAGGCTTTCAGCCCATATTTTGTGATATACGCTTAGTGAATATTTACTGTATATCAGTGTATATTCACTGATTTTGACTTCCAAGACCTGTGTATCGGCTTCCTTATCCTGTGAGTTCGGGCTGACTCAAAGAGGTAAGTTGGGCTTCCATGGCCCAACGAAATGCATATGAGAGGAGAGGAGCCCATTTGGGACTCTATTCAAGCAGCGGGTGGGACTCCAAACTCGTAGGAGACTGTTTACCACCGAACAAAATCGCCCTCTGCTTCAGAGCAAAAGAACTCCCCAGCTTCAAGAAACCTCGAAATTCAACAAGAATTGCTAGAACTCCGTCCCTCTAAATGGAAATTGAATGTATTTTAGATGAAAAACTACTGAGAAATCGATTTGAGTTTTAGGTTTTTTTTTCAGATTTTTTCAGCTTCAGATTAATCCCCAATTTTTTTCCTCTTTTTGAATCTAACAAATCCTAAAAGAAATCTTCAAGCTGTTGGAATGAGGGGAAGTGGATGACTCGATTTCGAGCAAGGACGAAGGATAGTTCAAGATTGGGACACGTATGTACGAAGTTTGTTGGAGGAACGTTGGGATGGAATATTAGATTTGGCATTTTCTAGGTTCGGTTTGGGGATGAAGAAGAAGAAGAAAGGGGGATACGGGGAGAGAGAATGTACACGTGAAAGGGAAAAAATGGGAGAGAAAAGGGGAATTGGGGACGCTTGGCCCCCACACGCATTATATATATTATATATATATAAAAGCAGACTGAAAGAAAAATGGGATTTAGGCCGGGTCTAGGGTATTTTAGGCCAAGATCTTGGTCCAAAATTTATTAAAAATATGTCCAAAAGAGGGATTGAAAATGGGTTCAAGGGGCAGGGGTAGTTTGATTTAAAACTTGACCACTTTGATTCAATTTTGGCCAATTTACGATGAATTAATACAAATTAACTTAAGAGCTTTTAATATTATCAATTTGAAATAATCAAATTAATTTCGAAATAAGGTCGTTTTAAAATAAAAGACATTTATTTTTAAAAAAAATATTTTTTGTATTTCGAAGACTAATTATTTCAAAATTGTCAAAATTAAAAGCTATATAATTAATCCGTATTGAGGAGGGTAAAAATTAGGTGTCAACAATCATACAATAATTCACCTAAACAGTTATTCATGTTATGATGATCATCAATTTAAGAAAATATATAGAAATTAAAGATAATTTTCAAGATAACATTCAAGAATTTCACAGACAAGACACATCACCTTCAACTATCAAACTAATTCACTCAATAGTGCCCATGGGAGAACAATCCCATGTTCTGGATAGCCTTTACATACCTGGTGTGGAGTTTGACACCCAATTAGACTTTAGCCTCAATCCTTTGAACCCTGGCGCTTTCTCTTCTTCTTCTTCACTCAAGGTCTCTTCTTAGTTCTTGCGTAAGGACTTTAGAATAGGTTTTTGAAACTCTTTTAGGCTAAAAATGACTTGTATTGATCGTGGTTCAAGTCTAGAAGGGGTGGAGAAAAGTCTAGAATGTCCCTCAAAAGATTTAAATTTTTGAACTTTGGTGGAACAGGTCCACAACACGGACCTGTCATGCACCTTTGTATTTTCGGAAGTCCAACCCTCGTCGAAAAATTTAAAAAAAAGTATAAGTGTGGGTCCTCGACAGGTCCGCGTCATGGTCTCAATGTGTACCCTCACTGTCTTAGTTTTCGGATCAAAAAATTATTTTTCAATACGATTGCTCTAAAATCGAGTCGAGACCACTTTCACACCTAGTTTTTCGTACTGATCGCAAACTCGATCTTGGATTTTTCATCCGAGCTTGGAAGACGTGTTATGCGCATGATTATGTTCTAGGGACATTTCGGTAATTTCGCGAGGTGTTATAGTTTTGAGGTGCTAACACGTTGGTATTTTCACTTCTCCTATTATTATATATATAAATATATAGATAAAGAATATTGATTAAATTTTTCAATGGTTTTAGAGTTAAAATTTAAATGCAAATCACTTTTTATTGTTAATTTTTTTTTTTGAAAATATATATATAGTTTGATAAATAATTTAACTGTCTAAATGTTTTTCAAACCCATCCACTAAGTAAATTTGATGAAAATACAGTTGCAACTACTTGGAACTGTTCATCCTTTTTTACAAAATATAAAAACAAAAATTAACACGATTAAATTTTTCAATGATTTTGAAACAAAATACAAATATTTTGTCCTGTGCAGTTTTTCAAAGAGAAGTACTATTTTAACAAATAATATATTTCTTTAACTGTTTGAATATTTGCCCAAATAAAATGTTTTCCCTCGACCTAGCGTATTATTAGACCTCAATAACAATTACACACATTTAATAAACTAACAAACAATGTTGTAAAAAAGCTCTACATATGAAAATCTATCTCTTCCACGTAAAGCTTTTATAATTTTAATTTGAAAATGCTTCCTGATCTCCAATTTTAAAAAAAACTATCCTTTTATATTACAATGAAAAGAAAATTTATGCAAATTATGTATTATAAGATGTGTAATTATCACATAAATAAAAACTGAAATTCCATAATGATTAGTGGCAATAGGCATTGGGTCAAAACAAAACTAGTAAACTTTAATATATTGTTTAATAAAATTTCAAATAGTTTTAAGTATAATTAATAAGGTTCCTTAACGATTAAATATATCTAAAGAATAAGTTTATTTTTTATAGATTTTTTTATTCTAAATTTAAAGTATAATCATAATTAATCATTTATTATTTTTCGAACGTGGATATTGCTCCACTATTGATTGGATAAATTGCTCGGGAGCTGGGCTTTAAACTTTTTTAAAATTAATGGATTCTAAATAAATAATTTAAAATATTTAGATCATCAATTTATATTTATTTTTTGGATCAATTTTTTTTATGTTTTCCTCATCTTATAAAATAGATGTAGGTAACTGAGATTCTTAATCTTTTTTTAAAAAAAAAATTTATTATACTTTTATTTATGCCATGTTAAAAAAAAAAAAAAAGAAGAAGAAGAAGAAGAGAAGAATATGCAATGACTCAAGGCTATAATAATCCCTATAGCTCATAATTGGCGAGTCCTTTTTTTTTTTTAAGAATATTTTTCTTAATGGGATAATTAATACAAACAACAACAACAACATTCCGCAGCTTGATCCTTATGTTTAAAAACATAGCGTGACTATTTTCAGATGACCCATGATAAGCGTTGAAAGTTGCATTGACTAACTTCTACTTCATAATTGAAAGAAGCGCAGACAATTTAAAGAGTCATTTTGTTTTATTCCATCATACTCCAAAGTCAAAAAATAATGAATCTTTGGCTCCATCCAAGATTGACGGAATAAAAAAATTAAATTAAGTTATTAAATTTGCTGTATAATTAATACGTTTGAATTTTGAATGAAAGAAGAAGTTAGGCAAGTGTATCACACACTGTGTGTGAATGATTGTAGGAGTGATTTAGGTTGACTGATTTTTCTTGATATTGTAACTTTTAAACAAACAAAAAAAAAAAAAAAAAAAGAGGAATAGGTATTGGAGTTTGCTGCTAGAACTTTTGTTGATGCACTCAAAGATATATATCAACACAAAATTGAGAGAAGTCTATCTGGCAGTTTATTACTATGCGCGCAAGGTGGGAATGTGAATCGAATAATTCATATAATATACAAAAAGAAATTTTAAATATTTGAGATCTTTCTCTTTATAAGATTTCAATTTTAGCGATAATTTCAGATATCATATAACTAAATCCCTATTTTTTTCAATCCTGTTTCTCCATCAACACGAACCCCACATTGCTATTAGTTTGGATAGTGGCAGTTTAGAGCAGTTATTCATTAACTCTCTCTAATTTCGTTTTTCTTAAAAAATTAAAATCATGATTAAAATTAGGCTGTCATCTAATTTTTAAAATAACGCATACAATCTATAGTTACTTAAAACTCAGATTAATTTATTTGAATAACATGTAATATATCCACAACCGTTCAAGTAAAACATGGTCATATTCATGCTCTAAAACTTTGAAGATTCAAAAAAGAAAAATATAAAAGTAGGTTAAAATTTTGAAGAGTGTTATAGAATATTCTTGATTATAAATATTTTTATTTGAATAGCTCACTATATCTCAAACGTGACATTGTTAAAGGGCTAATCTGACATAAAATATGTGACTAAAATTGAAGTGATATCAAAATTATGAATTAAATTTCAATTGTTAGGCATATTATTTTTACTATAAAAATTTAGAATGCATTTTTTGTCCTTCAACATTAAAATACTGAACAAAATAACTTGTGTATGTTTAAAACTTAATATTGTTAGAGATATTTGTGTTGAGATAATAGCATGAATTTTTTGTTATTCTGTACATTTTAATTATCCTAATTTGCTATTTATTTTTAAATGCTATTATATTTAGTTTGATTTGTAGCACAAGTTATGTGAATAGTTATGATTATTTGAGTCTCAATTAGTAGTTATTTAATAATTAATTTTAAATTTTTAAAATATGATTATAATATTATTGCGTCATCACGAAGAATCATGATATGTTAACAGTGCTTCTCATTGCAAAATTAAAAAAATATATATGAAAACAAAGTGACGCTAAAAGATTATTTTTCATAATCATATTTTACTTATAATTCGTGATTCAACATTACTTTTGTTACACAAATGCAACAGTCTATATTTTTACTAATGAATAGACATTTTATAAATTTGAGTTGTAAATAAAATTTGTGACACAAATTCAAATCAATAGTCATACAATGTATATGTGAATGTCATGTCCCGAACGGGTACCTAGACATGACCGACGTACTCAGAGACTATTGCTAATCCCCAAACGAACCACTTGGTTTCGAGACAGTCATTCAATCAATAATATAGTGGAAAACATCAAAAATATTAGATATATAGTAGTGGGCAATTGTCATGCCTCGGGAGAGTACCCTAGACGTAACTGACACTCAGAGACCATTGCTAGTCCCCAAGCGAACCACCTGGCCTCATCACAGTCATTCAATCAACAAATCAACGAAAGACATTAGGATACCAAATACATCCTAGTGGGCAACTTACCTCATCCTATCTACATCAAGAATAAGGTCCATAGGCCACAAAACTAGTCATCAACATCCATAGCACAAGATAGAATTATGAAAACTCAATTTAGAAAGGGGGCAGACCCCAAAATCAATCCATCATCTCTATGTCTATGAAACCTCTACTTCTATAGTCTAGAAAGGTACCATGATAGATCATGACTACCACAACTCTAAGAATAAACTCAAAATGCGAAAGGAATAAATGATATCCCCCAAATGTAGGGGAGGACTCACCAATTTTCTGAAACTACAAAACTCTGAACCTCAACGATTGGCCTGCTGAAGTCCCTTGTCTGCTGTATTTGCATCATGAAATGGTATAGCACCAAATGGCATCAGTATGTGGAATGTCCATATGTATAACATGGAATGACATCAACTCATAAAGATACTCATCTCAACTCAGGATAAGGAGAAGACGATAACTCACCAACATCAATCAAGACTCATACCATCACATCACATCAGAGTACTATTAATATGGAACCTATGTAGGAGTTTCTCTAACCGACAATTATCACCTATGAGCCGATGATGATACAACAAAATGATGTCATTGCCACATCCGTCCAGTACCTTGCCGGGGTAAAGGACGTCCTTATCGGTGGATCCATAGTAACATCAGGTCCTCTTTTGGGACTAAGGAAACATGCGTTTTCACGGTTCAATCCTCTTCTATGCTGACCATGTAGTTAATGAGTACAAGTGCGACTCATTCTTGCTCATTTCGGTGCTCAATACTCCTCCCAAGACCATATATGCTCATAAGACATCAAACATCAAGATTACTCATCATTTAGTCTCTTTTGGATAGGGAACATCAACTCACCTCATCAACTATCCCTCAATGGATTAGGAGCATTCTTTAGGATTAAGTTCAACCTCTTTATGACTCTAAGGATATCAATCTCATCAACATCATCATCAACACACTCAACTCAGGACCAATACCACAATAACAAGCACATTAACACAATCAAGGCTCTAGACATCAACCTGTAAGTTCATTCTTGTAGTCTTCAACACAAGAATCATGCAGGTTTGTATAATAATTTAATTAAACCATGTAAGCAAATATTTCAAGTGATGATGATCATCAATTCAACAAAATATATAAAATAAGAATAATTTTCAATAGATTCAAGAATTCACATGCAAGACTCATCATATTCAGCTATCAACTTACTTCAATCAATGAGGCATATAGGAGAATAATCTCATATTTTGGGTTATCCTTACATACTTGAGATGAAGAACAATTTAGCCTTCTTCAAGGAGATTGACCCCAAATCTTAAAATTCCCAAGCTTTCTCTCCTTTCCCTGTTAAGAACTCTCGCTTAGAAACTAGGAAAAATGGGTTTTGAAACCCTTAATTGATGAAAACGACTCTTAAACACGTTTTTGAGACTTGGGATAGGTTGGGGAATGACCAAAGTGCCCTTCCCAAATTAAAAGAAAAATTCGCTTTAGGAATTACATAGGTTCGCGCGATATAATTTCTTCCAAAACTTCTCTGTCGAAAAAAAATAAAAAAAATATAAGTGTCAGTCCGCATTTCGTCTGCGTCGCGTCTCGAGCGCGGAACTGACACTATTTTTGATTAATTATTAAAAATAATCTTTTGACTCAGTCGCTCTAAATTCGACCGAAACTATTTTTCCACTCAATTTTTCGTGCTGATCGCAAATTTGGTCTCAGATTTGAAGCTTAGGAAGACGCATTGTGCGCAGGATTCCATTTTAGGGGTATTTCAGTAATTTCAGGAGGTGTTACATTATCTCCTCCTTGGGATCATTCATCCCCGAATGATGAGTAGAGGTGGAATTAATGCACGAGTAGACTCAAGACTCATCTCAATACTTACTCGATGATCTCGAACTCTCAACGATTCATCAACTTCTACAAACTCTACTCAAACTCAAAAATAGAATAAGCACATCAACTCAATAATGAAAACTTCAATTAAGTTAAAGATAGGAACATTACCTTTGACATCCTCGTCATTTGGCACGAATAGGTGCGGGTATTTGATTCTCATAGCTTCCTCAGCTTCCCATGTAGCTTCCAGTCACACCCCTCCCTGGGGTCGTGACCTGTGCCCGTTAGGGACACCTACTCATGCATAAACGTAAACATCCCAATTACCTGAGTTGGAAATCTGCAGAAATTTCGGCAGAGTTTCCTCTGTTTTATTGACTAAGCCACCTGAA